>PVJX010011847.1:0-52242 GCA_004027295.1 Dolichotis patagonum | reverse complement strand
ACTATATGCATGGCTTTATACTATTGTGTTATGTTTGATATTATTGTAATTGAAACTATGCTCAACTATAGCAGAGTAAGAGATATGGCATTAGATACTGTTGATGTCCAGTTGACTTAATGTAAAGTACTGTGTTGCCTATGTTGTTCTCTTCTGATCTGCTCTGTACTGCCCCCTTTTGTTTTATTCTCTTTTAAATTAAAAAAAAATATATTATTTTCTCTCTAATAAACTCTGAAATCTCTAAAGTGTGGATGCCAGATAAAATACAAGATATTCAGAAAATTTAAATTTTAAATATGTAACAACAATTTCATGTGTTTTCCCACATAGTATTTAGGATACAAGTATCAAAAAGTTTCATTTACCTGACAATGAAATTTGACTTTATTTTTATTTTCTAAATCTGACAACCTGCATTGTTTATAAATTTTTCTGCCCCTCTTAAAGTTATATTGACATCCACAATCCTTTAAGCAAAACTTTTGGAGCCAGGAGACAAGACTCTTGTTCTGGCTAATTAAGAGTATCAGCAAATTCCTTCCCAAAGAGAATCCGTAAACCTTAACAAAATTGACCAAAACCACCATTGATGTACTCTAGAAAGTAGCCAAAGGTACACAATGGTATGAGAAGTGTTTACAGTGGGAGAACCCTGAGCTCTAGATAAGAAGTTTGGGAGACTGTGGTGTTCCTACTTAGGCCTTCTCCCATTCCCATGACAACTCAGTCACGAGAGGGGTTTTGCCAAGTTGGGGCAGCCAGTTTTGGTAGCATTATCATCAAAGAAGAATTCTGAGAGAGGCTAACATCCATTGGTAGTGGAGAGGAAGTTCCAATGCAAGACAGCAGCAAGCTGAGAGGCTAATGGTTGAGCTGGATAATGTTGCAGTTGTTGGTAGAAACATACCCTTGGCTAAGGCTCTGCACATGTGCAGTACTCATCAGAGAGATCTCAGCCAGCAGCACCTTTTAACCACTCCTTAGGCTGCATCGAGGAGAAGAAAAGTGGCCACAAAGAAAGCAACAGCAGAGGAATATGTGAAACAGCCCTAAGTCTGAATATGCTCTTTTGTGCACACCACACATGTGCATAGCAAAACATTTACAAATGTTTATATACCTAGCAGAAGAACCACCAAACCTATGAACCAAAACTTGAGAGAATTTAAAGGAAAAATAAGCAAAACAATAATATAGACCAGAAAGTATAGTGTCCCATTCTAACTGATACCACTAATGGAAATTCATCAAGTATATAAGACTCAAATAATACTATTTATGAAAAAAAAAGCTAGCTGACTTATATAATAGTCCAATCAATGACCACAGAATACAGTTCCTGAGCATATATAGAACATTCTCCAGGGGCTGCCAATGTCAGCCATAACCAACTCTCAATAAATTTAAAATGAATGAAATCATAACTGTTTTCTGACCACAATACAATTACATAAAAATCCCAAATTTATAAATTAAATGACATATTTTTAAACAACATGAGTCCAAAATTTCACAAAACAATTTTTAAATATTCTGAAACAAATAAAAACACAGTTCCAACTTACCACATCTATGGAATAAAATATTAAAATGGTACTTAGAATTTTATAGATATAAAGTCCTAGGTCATAAAAAAGGAAAAGCTTTAACTCTATAAACACAGCTTCCACTGTAATATATTATGATAAAAACAGAAAATTAAACCTAAAGCAAGCAAAAGAAGGTAATAAAGATTCAAGCAGATATCAATGAAATAGAAAATAAATAATATTTTTAAAAATCTGTGAAACCAAAAGTTAGCTCTGTGGGAAAAAAAGCAATAAATTGGTAAATCTTTAGATAGACTATAGTAAGCTGAATTGTCTCCTCAAAAAGCTCATGTCCATGTCCTCATACCTGGACATGAGTATCATACGTGATACATGAGTATCAGCTGCTGTGGCAAAAAAGTAGATTCACTTCATGAAACAAAAAATGTGACTCAGTTGGAAAAGAATTTACCATGGGTTCTAAAGTGAACCTAAATGCAATCGTATGTGTTCTCTCGTGACAGAGGAGGAGAAACAGTGTTGAAATGGGGGAGACAAGGCAATGTGACCGCAGCACAGAGACTATAGTGACAGTTGTATAGTAAGATGTTCCAGTATTTAAAAGTGAATTTTAGTCTCTGTCTCATAACACAAAAACACATGTAGAGAAGGTAAAACAATGAGGATTATAAATGTTAATATGGGATCATTATAACCTTCCTTAAAAAGAAGCCAAAAGGAAAAACATGAAGGGAAAAAAATCACAAATTTGAATACTTTATTATCTATATTAAAAAACAATGTTTATTTATCAAAATATTTCTATCCTGAATACATGAAAAACCACAATAAATCAATAAGAAAAATCAGCAAATACTTTTAACTGATGGGTAGCAGACTTAAAAGGGAGCATATCAAACAATGTATAAATGTATGGAATACTGTTCAGCATCATTAGTAACTAAAAATCTACTGTAAATCCACATTTGAATATGATTATACAGTACCAGATTGGCTATTTTTGCCTCAAAATAGACTGAAGCAAGTGCTTATGAGAGTACAGAATAAAGGGAACCCTCCAGTACTGACGGTATGGATGCAAACTGGTACAATCACTGTAAGAAACAGGTGTCATTGTCCACTGAATCTGAAAATGCATACAACCTTTGACCCAGAATTCCCACTTTCATTCATATAGGTAACAGGAGTATGTTTATGAGCACCAGAGACACATGCAAAGATGTTCACGGTGCAAATAGTGTTCACATTATTAGTAACAGATAGAAAATGTAAATAGCACTAATGTTCATCAATAGCAAACAGAGTAGATAAACTGTGGCATTGTATTCTAAAGGAACTTCCCTTGAATTTCTTATACTTGTGAACCACAGTTGTTCACAAGTGTCAGTCTGAAAAGTAATGATGAAAGACATCAAATATGCCCCCACAAGTCCACCAGTCACCACTGAGGACTGTTACCAGTGTGGGTCAACAGAAGTAGCTAACCAAGCCCCTATGTGCCTGCTGTCATTGACGTAGTCTCTGTGTAGCTACATGTATCTAGAGAAGCCTTCTGCCTATCCTGCTGCCTTCCTGGGAATCTAGGTTAGAAGATACTCAGGCACCTGGCCCATTCCCTTACACATAGATAGGAAGCAAATGCAGGAAGCACCTGGGATGCCACAGCTGACTCATCTGAAGGAACCCAGGAAAATGTCAAGACAAAGGTACAAAAGGCAATTTCAGACCTCCAGCCCACACAGAACGAGTCTAAGAGACATAGACATGAAATAAATTGGAAGTCAAGCACCTAAGATTTCTGCAATGATGCCACCTGAAGTAAAGAAACTACTTCATGAGACTGTAAAAGTAATCAGAGCAGAAATAATATCTCAAGTAAAGAAAAATAAGTGACAAACATAATGAAAGAATTGCTGAGCATATCTAAAGAAGACATAGATTAAAAAAAAAAGAAGAGCATAGGAAAATGATGGACACCTTGAACGAACAATATAGGAAAGAGTTACAATGCATGAAACAGATTCAAGGAGATATCCAGAAAGTTAAAAACTCTTTTTAAAAGCTAGCAAAAACTCTTAAAAGAAACTGAGGATAGACTTCTAAACATTTAAGACAGGATGATAGCTAGAAATTGTGAAAGGAAAGCTCCCTTAAAAATAATTTGGAACCAGGAAATAACAATTAATTGGCTGCAAGATGACACAAAGAAAAATAATTTAAGGATGACAGATGTCAGTAAAAAAGGAAAGGGGTCAACAATGACATAAAAAGCCTAGTTACAGAAGAGATAGCAGAAAATTTCCCAAGCATAGGTAAAAAACCTGAAAAACAGATAAGTGAAGCATATAGAACTCCAACTAGCCATAACCAAAATCAACCTATACCCAGACATATAATAATCAAGATCCCAGAAATTCAGCACAAGTACACAATATTGAAGGCTGTTAAAGAAAAGAAACAGATCACCTGTAAAGGAAAACTCATCAGAATCACAGCAGACTTGTTAACACAAACCATCAAATCAAGAAGAGCTTGAAGGGAGGTGTTTCAAGTCCTGAAAGAAAACAACATTGATTTACCCTGCAAAACTATCTTTCAGAATTAATGGAGAAATAAAGTACTCCTATGATAAAGAACAACTGAAGGGATTCATGACTACCAATCCAACTCTGTGAAGAGTGCTAAAGGGAGAGAGAGAGATAAAGATGACAATGGTTGCAGGAATAGCAGTAGGTGGAATTGCTGAGCAAGGCAGGCAACTGAATTGGGAGAGGGGAGTGGGCCAATGGCAGGAGGATAGTATGGCAGAGATTAGACAGTGTATGTCAGTCATAACCATTAATGTAGATGGCCTCAGTTCATCAATAAAAAGAAACATGGGCAGAGAAGATCAGAAGACAGGATCCATCAATATGCTGTATACAAGAAATACATTTGACTCAAAAGGAAATCCATGGACTGAATGTCAGAGGAGAGAAGACAATGCTCCATGAAATGGGGACCCAGAGAAAATGCATAGATACCTTTCCCATCAACTGCAGAATGGATAAGAAATATATGGCATTTTTATATAATAGAAACCTACTCAACTATAGAGAAAGATAACTTTGAGACTCTTTTAGGTAAATGGATGCAACTTGAAATCATGCTTATGGGTGAAATGGTTTGGGCTTACATGGGTGAACATTATGTTGTCTCAGTACAAAAAGCTGAAAAAGTTAGGGAATCCAAATTGCACAATAGATATCATGAAAATGAAAGGGGAAGAAACATCTGAAAAGGTAAAGTGGTAGGCATTGTTAATTTTCTATTATCTTGTTTTGAAGCCCTGTATCATTTTCATTGTTTTGTTTTGTTTGGTTTGGTTTTATAACAATATGTATTATTATAACCATTGTTGATTTCTTATTAACTGGTTTTGAGGTTCTATATAAATTTCATTGTTTTGTTTTGATTGACTTTATTCTGTTCCATTTTGTTTGATTTTATTATATATGGTAGCATTGGAAACTCGTTTGAAGATAACAAGAGACATTATGATAGCCATTGTTGATCTCTTATTATCTTGCTTTGAAATCCTATATTGTTTTCACTGTTTTTGTTTTGATTGGCTTTATTTCTGTTTCATTTTCCTTGGTTTTATTCTTTTTAAAATAAAAATTAAAAAAAGAAAGACATCAAACATAAAAGGATGAGTGTTGCATGATTCCACTGATGCAGATCTTATATAATGATACAAGAGGTTACAGTATGAGAAAGATTCATGATTGGAAGAAAGTGAAAGAGGGGTAGTTAGGTTCAATTTTTTTTACCTGTATAATGGTTATATGAATGTTTTATTTCATAACACTTCAAAAAGATATAATATTTACAAATATGCAAATGTACATATACAATACATTTATACATGCATGAGGTGAGATCACTCTCTGTGAGCTCTCTGTTATCTCCGTGGTCCAGCTGTTTCTGTTCTGCTCCATGATGTTATGGCTCCCATGTCGAGGAGACCATCTTCCTCACTCTTGGCCACCCCAGCCCTATCTGCTTCATCCTCACCTAGAACCTCATCCCTTTTCTTTTCTTTCAAGTGCTTCCACTTCATGGAATCTGCAATAGCCTTGCTAACACTAACCCTTTCCGAGTGTGTGACATCATAACTACTCTCCTGTAATCATGGGCCCAGATTATCTCCAGCGAAACTAGCAAGATCCTAAGAAAACTTACAGGGTGACATCTGCTACTCTAAAAACAAGTTCCTGGCCCACGGGTTGTCTTTGACCCTTGTAGCTCAGACACCAAGTATGGCATCACACCATGAGTTGGTTGTTTCTTAATAAGGATTTCCATTGATCAGGCTAATAAGAGGCATTTGCGGAGAGTCAGAACAAGAGAGAGGTTGTGAGTTCAGATGCTGAAGTGAGACTGCCTGGATTCAGATGCCAACTCCAATACCCACTGATTGTGCAACCTTGAGGTAAGCACAGACCCTGGGAGGCTACATTTCCTTCTTTGTAAAATGGTGCTATCAGCAGGTAACAGTATTGTGAAAGACTGTTGTGATGGTTAAATGGGTTAACACACATCAAGTGCTTGGAATAAAATCTGATACTTAGGAAGTACTCAATAAATGTTAACTTTCATTTTAAATTAAACAAAAAAATAATTTATTAATTCAAAATAACAAATATAATTGTCCTGAAAAGGTCAAACCAATAAACTCTAGCTAGTCTGGTTTCTATACGGTAAACAGGAATGAATACAAAAGTGACTGCTTTTTACAGGATTTACAATGGGAAGAAATTGAGCACAATGGTTAAGAACTTGGTTGCTAAATTCTGGATCCAGGACTTTTTAACTGGGTAACCTTGGACAATTTTTTTAACTCCTCTAAACCTTGGTTTCCTCATCTATTAAACAGAGATGATGACAGGCTCTTTCTCATAGGCATGTTGTTAAGAATAATGGAAAGAGCCCACACCAGGTTTCTCATCATGCCTAGAATATGAAATTATTCAATGCACAATTACTTCTTTTGCTAATATCTGTCTACAGCCCAGTGTTGATTTCACAATATTCAACAGACTCATAAAGAACGTTCACAGAGCCTGGGTTACTACATAAAAGCCATGCTGGCCTGTAGGACAAAGGCAGGTACAGAGTGGGAAAAGACCTAAGTGTAAGAGACCCTTGGGCTACAAATTTAACATCAGTCAGACTGATAGGGAAATATCAGTTTCCACCATATTGAAAGATCAACAGAAAATAGGGGGGTGATTTGGCAAAATTTAAGGCATTGTCAAATGCTAAACACCATAAAAAGAACAATAAACAATTTCTACCTTAATTTACAGAGTGAAAGGACTCCAAAATAAAATTCACTTAGATTCTGCATCTGCGATTTAAGGGTACTAATAACTTTTCTCTGGCATTGCCCTAGGTGTGAAATGAAAGATGTAAGTCTCCTTCCAGTGAGAGGTTCTACAGAAATGGCAGAGAGGAGACAGTCACAGTACTGCAGCATCTTGCTCTTGGAAGAAAAGAATTATGGTAAGCACTGAGGCACAAAGCAAGTAAGAAGTTGCTCCACAGACATCATGTTGTCCTCTGGGGAGAGGACATCCATGACGAAGGATTGAGTACCGAAATCCAAGTATGTCAAGAATCTCACTTTCATTTTTCATGCATCTGTACTTGGACTCAATAGAGATCTAGGACATGGTTTTCTCCCACACTTGGAAAGCATTGTATCCACCAGTCATCTGCAAGATATAAACATTGCACTTTAAGGCAAACAATAGACTCTCAAAAGGCACTGCTAGAAGAAATACTTGCCCTGGAGTCACAAATCCAGAATTTATCATATATCCCTGTTCTAAGCAGGAATAACTGAGAAGGCCTCATAGAAAAACAGCTGTGCATCTTGAAGACAGAATACTCGAACTGGCTGACACCCTCATTCCACTACTCATCTTCTAGCAGGATAGAATTTGGGATGCAAAGCACTCCAAAAAGACTACGTGTTAGTTAAGATCTCAGTCAATTGCACTTAGTGTCAATAAGTGTCAGATCTTTTTGTGAACATATGTGGCCTTTTTGAGGAGAAAAAACACACACTGAATTGAAATGCAGTGAATATCAGTGTATTTATTAGTCAGCTTTCCCGTTGCTGGACACAATACTCAACACCTACAACTTAAAAGAGAGGTTTCATTTGGGTCAGTTTCACTGTGTGGTCAGCTGGCACCAAGGTATGAGAGCCATGGCAGAGGGCATAGCAGGGCAAAGATACTTAGTCTGTGGGGTCCAGGAAGCAGAGCTGGGGAAGAGTGCCGGAGAGGAAGGGGTGAGGGACGAAACATAGACCTCACGGTCATACTCAGACAAACCTACTGGTGTGCTCCACCAGTCCCACAGGTGGATCTCACAGCTAATAAATTCAACATCCTACCCTAACTTCCACAACCAGGCACTTTACTATTTTATGTATGTCAAACCTTGTACTACAACCCCTGTTTCAGCTGATCAGATTATGGAACATCATGAAACTGCTTTAATGAAGAGAGAACCCAGGATCTTGTCTTTAAGAAGAATAACATAATTTTGACTGATAGATTGATTCATTCAAAAATCGTAACTTGGGGCTGGGGATATAGCTCAGCAAGCACAGTGCCTGCCTATCAGGTGCAATGTCATGAGTTCGATCCCCAGTACTAACCAAAAATCATAGCTGGTAGGAAAAATGTCTGAAGAGGAAACTAAACATGTCATCAAAAAAAGACAATTATAATCCCTCAGAACACTGAGTAGATAAAATAAAATTAAAAATATCTTTTTATTTCCTTAGCTTAAGCAGATAAAGTATTTTCTACAACTAGAAATATACAAGTAAATATGAAACAGCATATTTTGAGATGTACAAAGTAGTTCTTAGAAAAAGGAAAACAAAATAGAAACTCTTTCAAGAGTTGGGGTTTGGATTAGAAAACTGGATAGTACTTTTGTCCAGATGGTCATATTAAATGGTAGTTACCAAGATGGTGGTGTCTTAGTTACTTTTCTCATTGCTGAGACAAAATTCCCACCACCCAAAGTTAAAAGGGAAAAGGTTCATTTAGCTCAGAGTTTGTAGAGGTTCCAGTCCATAATCTGCTGGCTCCAAGGCAGATTGTTACATGGCCAATGGGTAACCATCCATGGCAACAGAAGACAGTAAAAGCAATGAGAAAGACTGAAACCAGCCTCTTTCTGTACCTTATATTATATCTGGACTACTGGGATTAGGGCAGTGCCAATCCAATCAGTGGAGTGATCCAGTAATCACTGACTCTTAATCCAAGCATTGCATTAAAAATCAATTACACACCCTAAATTCAGCCACATCCAAAAAAAAAAAAAAACAAGCAAACAAAAAACTACTATGACTGCATGAGGCTTTGGTAGAAAATGTAGGCACAAACCATAACAGGGGTAGTTGGGAGAGATTTACAGGAGCTATAAATTGTAGTGTGTTCTTACACAGTGGACCACTACAGATAACGATGTACCATAAATTTCAAATAGGTTAAAGGAAGTGTTCTGAATGTTTTCAGCATAAAGCAGTAATACATGTTTGAGAAGATAATATTTGGCTGACGAACATTATATATCATAAGCTTTTACTGAAACATTACATGGCAACTCAAAAATATGTATAATTTGTATGGTTTTGGCTATCATTTCAAATTTGCCTCAGTTTTTTTTAATTACAATGTCATCTTTCTTAGAGATAAGGTGAAAAGTTTTCTGCTAAGTGAAGTGGTTCCCCAGCTAGGTTTTGGAATGAAGCTCAATTTGAGTGTAGTAGCAAACCAGAGAGTATTGATTAGCCCAAGCCTGAATGAAATCTTGGTGATAGAAGAGCATATAGCATTAGAAAATGCTCTAGATAAGTTACAAATGAATATCTTCAGATATTTTCCCATTACAGGGAAAATAAACTACTGTGTTAGGAGGTCACTTCCTGAGAAAACAAATTTGTTATCAAGCTGTTAGCTACCTCAAAAGGAACAAAATTTTCCTAAGTGCTTAGCCACTTCAGTAAAGGGATTTTAGGGACAAAATACAGAAACCATAAGAATATGCTGAGGAATTAGGACAAATGTTTTTTATGGACACTCTCATTTCCAGTAGAAGCACAGTAAGTCTATCTCTTCATTGTAGCATTGTAGCAGAGAGAAATTTTAGAACCTCTACAAGGACTACAATAGTGAGAAGATGTCAAGTTGAATCCCATGTCGGGACAGGTGGTCAAATTTATATCCATGGGTAGTCATTAAAATGCAGTTAAACTTCTCAGCTTACAAAATTATATTTGAGATTGCAAATCTGATTCCATGAATTATATTCTAAGTCCAACCAATAATGAGCTTAAGTCCTTACAGGAGCTAAGGACTCAAGAACCATTTATTACCATCCTTAGGATGAGACTGGAAAGTAGTGCATGTGACCCCAAAAGATTTGCACCGTGTTGCTCATATAGCTCCATTTCTTGCAGCCTAACTTTTCAGCAAGAGAAGAATAAATTCACAGATTGTGATAGCATGAAATCATAGTCATAAGAAAAATAAACTAGTGATATTTGCAACAACATGGATGAATTTTGAAAGCATCATATTAAATGTAAGTCAGGCTTAAAACAATTTAAATTGAATGATTTCATTCTTATAAAGCAAAATAGAGGGAAATTCATCTACAACAACAGAAATCAAAAGAGTTCTAATTTTTAGCTATAATTGGGTTTTTTGTTATTTGTTTGTTTTTCAAGACAGAGTTTCACTATGTGGTTCAGGCTGGCATTGAGCTCACTTTGTAGCCCTGACTGGCCTCAAATACATTGATCCTCTTTCCTCAGCCTACAGGCACGCACCACTATGACTGGCAAAGGGCTTTCATTTTAAAGGTATATTAGGGAACTTTCTGGGGTGCTGAATATGTAACTATGCCTGTGTGCAAAATTTATCAAGACATGCTCCATTTTAGTGTATTTTCTTTTGTATCAATTGTCTTTCTTGAATTTATCTCTAAAAAGAAGAATTATTTAATAAAATAGAACCTACTTTTTCTTTATTTGATAAATCCTTTCCATTTCACTAAATATTTTGCTTTTCAAAAATTTTAAGACAAACATATGCTCATTCCTCCACCTTCATTAGAATACTGAGCACTAAGTTAGTTAAACCTCATTAATAAAATACCTTATGCATTTTGAAATCAGTTCAATTTACCAAATTGTACTATTTTCACTGCTTTCATGGTGTTAACATTTTTAACAGACATTTCATTATTTCTTACCACGCTTTGTAATAAAACAAGTGTCAGTTTCTAACTAAATGCAGGCAAGTTCCACTTAGGAAAATCAGAACATTTCTTAACTCAGCTGTGAATTATTATACAGAGATTGTGCTTTCAATTACATTTAAGTTTTAGGAGTTATTTCTACAAATTTTTAAAATATGATTTTATAGTTTTTAGCTAAAGACTTTCTTGTTTTGCTAAAAGACTTTCAAGTTTTTTTCATTGTTTCAAATTTAAATAAGCTAGGCATGCTTTCACATGCCTGTAATCCCACTTACTCAGGAGGCTGAGGCAGGAAGATGGAAAGTTCAAGGTCCAGGTTAGGTAATTTGGTGAGATTCTGTCTCAAAATAAAATAAAAGCATCTCGGTGGTAGAGTGCTTGGCCAAAATGCATGACTCCATAAGGCCTCAGTACCCCACCACCACCAAAAGGAGAAGAGAGGGTTGGACAGATATTTTATAAATATTAGGACATCACTGGTGTTTTGCGGGCTTCAGCCTGGCCTTGTGTGTCCAGCTGACTGCTCATCTGTGTGTTTCAGGTAGTGTCATTCCCTGTGTCTTCAAGTATCCTCTCTCATGCATACCATAGTGAACTCTCACAAAAAAAGAGAGTTCATCATGTATCTGCCTCTCAGAATTCACCTATGTATTTTGCACCTATGTATTTGTGGATCAAACCTTGCTAAGTACTCCTTCTCTCTATTATCCAACTCCATCAATACTGTTTGATTATAATCTTGGAGATTTAGAAAAGAAATTAAGTGACAATTATAAAAAATATTTGACAAGAGATATTTTTCTCCTACATTTTGTTATCTAAGGAGCAGATTAACTGAACACATGCAATTTTCATTTATACAGGGTCAGATCTGTATATGGTGTGATTTAGTTTATGTGTGGTCTTCATTGACACTTATTGTTCCAAATAAAACTCCTGAACACACTAACAAATGCTTTATTAAATAACCAGGAAAGAAAATAACCAAACAAACCTCCAGAGCTAAAGATAATCTCTAATCTATGATGTTATTTGAATGAGAAGCAATAATAAGAAAGCACTCATTTTTTGTTACCATTTATCCCTGCAAAGTGGAATATGGAGGCATCATCTGGTCTCCTTATAGGGCCCTAAGAACCCAGACTCAGAAAGCTGGAAATTAAACACAGCTAAAGCTTGTGTGTAACCCTGGCTTTATAGTCCTAGGTTTTCTCATTCTAAGGACTCTAAGACCACTGACTGACCACACCTTCTCAAGTGGAACTCCGTGGCATGGGCAGTTACAACTAGTCATGTTTCCTGTGGTAGAGTTTTCAAACATGGCTTCAGAGGCACATAGTTTATTATGCTCTAGTTCCTCCATAATTTTAGATTAAAAAAGCGGTGAAGAAAAATGTTCACGTACTTGTCAGTCTATCTACTCTCAAAAAGTTAGAAGATTCTGTCCATTGAAATATCACATCCTTCGGTTAATGGCTGATTACCTAAGTGTATGGTTCCTGTGCTCATCAAAATAGCATCTGTCAGTTCTGACCAAAAGATGAACTGTATCTGTGTGTCTCCTGTGGTGCTAAAACTAATTATGAGGATCTTAACATTCTTTGGTGGATTATGAGTTCCTGGTGAACATAGTTAAATTATTAAATTGAGAACACATTGTTTTATGCCACAACAATCTTCTCACTGATGTTCTGACTGCTGCTAAATGTTGGTTGGAAGTCCTGCAAATAGAAAATATAAATTATATTTTCCTAAGTGAGATCATTTACATGCAACAAAATGCATAGGCTTAAAGTAAACATCTGATGGGTTTTGACAAATGTATATATCCACATAACCATAATACTGATGAAGGTATGAAACATTTCCAGTGCTGCTCAAAATTCTCTTATATCTTTCCAATTCCTCTTCCACCACCACTCAGAGGCAACCACCACCTTAACTCTATTACCACGGACCAGGTTGAGCTGTTCTAAATTTCATGTAAATAGGAATAACATGAACATATTATTTTGTATCTAACTTATTTCACTCAGTGTAAAACAAGGCTTGTCCATGTGTAGAGTATTCATTTATTATACAGAGAGACAGTTTGTTTTCTTCTTCATACTAATGAACATGTGAGCTTTTTCCTGGGTAAACCCATGGATAAAGCTACTGTGGCTTCTTTCTTCAAGTCTGTTTGGGTGAACACATGTGTCATCTCTTGTAGTCAATACCTAGGAGTAAACTTGCTCAATTATAGGGTAATAGTTCACTTTGACTTTATAAAAGGTTGCTGAGCTATCTCCATATGCATCAAAAATACAGTGAATATTTACATTTAAAAATTATCACAGCATTGGGCCGGGGATTTAGCTCAGTGGCTTAAGCGCCTGCCTGGCAAGTGTAAGGTTGTGAGTTCAATCCCCGGTACCAAAAAAAAAAAAAAAAAAAAAAAAAAAATTATCACAGCATAAAATCACATTAATGCCATTATCCTCCTTAAAATACTCAAAATACTCCCCTTGCCTTAAACATATTTGCTTTTACTGTAATAAATTTTCTTTTTAATTTAAACATTCACTGTAATTTTTTGGTACACTGCACTTCCACCTTCTACAATCTCTTCCACAAATGCCCAAGGCAGACTGGCCCAACCTAAAGAAAATAATGCATAATTTTAAAAAAAAAGTTTTCTTTCTGCTCTAGCAAGTAACTTGGGCTCACCAACAGGAACAGTCTTAAGAACTCAATCCCAACCACTGAAGGGTTCTGAATGGTTCACTTAAAGAAAAGAGGAAAGAAGTGTCCGCCAAACAAGAGTGAGTGGCCCAGTTGGACTGCAGAGAAGATGCCTAGAAGATACATGCTCCCTATTGTAAGACTTCCATTGCTTGTGTTACCTTCTCAGCTTTGGCAGCTGAAAGAACTTTTCTTCATAATAACATTGGGTTTTAGAGTGAAATTACTGCTGAAATGGAAGTTATTATGCAAATGAATATTACAATTAAATGCTTATTACTAATAAAATGTTGGACAAGTTTTTTCCTTTGTCACTGCTTTGGACTACTTAGGCCACATAGGGTCCCTCAAACTCCTTAGGTGGCATTCAATGGCTGCCATTGGCATTAGGATGAGGACAGTTTTTCAATTACAATAACTCCAGGTTTGGTGACGTCAGCAGCTATGCTCTTTATATGACTGAGATTCATCACTTGGATAGTATGGAAAATAAGGAAACAAAGAAGAGCTTGAAAATAATGATTTGCCAGGGAACATATTTAGCTTTAGCCAAATCTTTTTCCCCTCTAAGGAAAAAGTGTGTGGGCTTATCTCTTGGAAATGCCAGCATAGCTGAGAACACTGGGGAAATTAAAAGACTGAATAGGATGGATTTCTTTGGAAAAATCAATATGAGTACTCAAAGAGTGGCATGACTTATTTATTTGTATGCTAGGGGAGGATTATCTACCTTGGACTTATTTATTACTCTGTGGCAGTGTTTTTAAACATGGAGTACTTTTGCATTGCGCAAAGCAAGTTCAAATGGAATCTAAAACTTGATAACTGTGGATGGTTTGGCTATGACATAGAAATCTAAAAAATCAGAGATACAAATATTTCTTTACCACATTTTCTTGCACAAAAAGGAAGTGGCTTGAAGACTATTCTACAGCCTTTTAACACAGCACCAATTCTTTCTAAGACATGGAGGCTTGTAAAGGTGTTGTGAATAATGAAAACTGCCTAACAAGAAGGATGGTTAGTAGGTCCTTACTGACTGTCCAAATGGGCACCTCAAAATGACAGAGGTGCTTTTGTCATGGAAAGAAACAAACGTAATCGGGAATCACATCTTTTAAAACAGGACAAAATTGTGAAAATCAGTGCCCCTTTTGGCCCAGTTCGAGGATGAGAATCGCGTCATCTATTAAGTGAGGAAAGCATGTTGGGGACTCGAAGTTATAGTCTGTCAGTTAATGACAGTATTTGGCACTAGTGATAGCTTTTGCTTTAATTTTTTTAGTTCATCTGCAGAATATTCTTCAGAGGCTGAATCAATACTGTTACTCTTATTTGAGGAGGGAAAGAAGACCAGGTGCAGGAAAGACACACAAGGATCAAAGACAAATATTGGTGCTCCCTAATATCTGCACTCCCTCCCAAGTTCTGGTCAAATCAAGTACTTTTAACCAAAACTATGAGCTTCTACAAAGAGTCTGTGAAATATCCTGGGATAGTTCTCTAAAATAACATTATTACATACATGTCATTTTAGACAAAAGATATAGCACGTGGGACATTAAAACTACAATGCACATTGTCCTCTAATGGCCCTCAGATTTGCTCTTTCAGCTCCTGCACAGTTGATTCTGTTGGACTCGATATTTAACACAGCCAGACCAGATAGTGAATTTGGCCAGAATTTGAGCCTGAATGCAGACCTCTTGCCATTAGAAAATTACTTACAAATGAAAAATGTACTTCCATGAAAGAAAATAAATGGCCTATTGTTTTAAGGCTGGAATCTTTCCTAGATAACCCAGTCATACTTATTTTTTTAAGAAATAGAGTTCTAAACTAGTACATTCTCATAAGTACTGTCATGGTTGACAGACCAAGGAAACCAGCATAACACAACTCAACCCTAGAACCATGCTATTGCAATGAGCAATAGTCTAAAAATCTCTTTCTAGAATCTTTTGCAGGACCTGAAAAATCTTATAAGCATGAAAGTCCTTTTACTGTCTTCCCTATGAGTTAATTATATTCATTTCTAGGTAGATCATAGCAGATTACCAAAAACAAAGTGGTTCAAAACAATAGAAATGTACTTACTCAGAATTCTGGAGGCAAAAAGATTGAAATCAAGGTCTCTGCAGGGTCACATTCCCTCCAAAGGCTCTAGAGAACAATTCCTCTGAGCCTCTTCTGTTTTGGCATGGTTGCTGTCAATCCTTGGCATCCCTTGGTTTACTGCACTTTAACTCCACTCCAGGTTTCCACCTTCACATTTTTTCCTCCCTGGATCTATATCTCTCTGTGTTTCTTCTCTTTCTGTAGGAACACCAGTCACATTAGATTTGGAGCCCACTCTAATTCAGTGAGACTTAACTAATTTCTTCTGAAAAGACTCTTTTCAACTAAGATCACAGTCACAGTGCAACAGACTCAATGTTTATGCCTTTGTAAAATTTATTGAAATCCTAAACTCCAGTATAATGCTATTAGAAAATGGGGTCTTTGGAAGGAAATTAGGCCAGGAAGTAAAGTACTCATGATTAGGACCAGTGCCTAATCAGGAAGCTGTCACTTTCTATGAGCCCTCTGAGGGTACAATGAGAACTTGTCAGCCTACAGCCCCTAAAATGACCCCTCAAGAGCCCAGCCATACTGGCAACCTGATCTCAAACTTGTACCTTATAAGGACTAATTTCTATTGTTTATCAATCAGCCAGTCTATGGTGTTTGTTATGGAAACTTAAATGCACCAATAAGGCAAATAGGTACTTCAGATTAGGACTTGGATGTACATTTGGAGAGTCACAATTTGAGCCATTACAGCAGATTGTTCTTGCTTCATGAGTCCAGTAATTCTCAAGTCTGAGTACACATTAGAATTACTCAAGGGAATGTTAAAAACAAAAGCACTAAAAACTCCCTATAACTAAGTCAAGTTTAAAAATCAGGAAGAAGCCTGAATATTCTTATATTTCAAACATTCGCAGAAGTTATCATATGCAGCCAAGGTCAATAACTCTTTACAGCTCTGAGGAATGTATGTAGAAAGACAAGAAAAACTGTTTTAAAATGGCTTTAAAAATTATCTCCTTTTTCCAAAATGTATCCCCTCCAAACCAGATTGATTTTAAGACATAACTCAAATTCTTGTAGTTTCCTAAATAAATGTTGAATGGACAGTAAAAATGCATATTTTAATAGCACTGAGAAAGCTCCCAACAATTTAGATTACTGGGGGAGAAAAGGTAACTGATGACTTAATCTCTGAAGCCCTCATTTTGTACAATGCACAGTTAATCTAGTTACATATTTATTGTCAATCTGAACTTGTAGTAAAGCAAAATTTTCCACATTTTTCCATCAGGAGATGCTAAGAAAGTATTTCCAACCAGAGGAATCTGTGGCCTTTCTAAGAGGAAGGTCAATCATGAATGCAAATGTTTCCACAATAACTGATGGTGGTCCATTTGAAATGGTGAAACCATTTCAAATAAGTGAGCTTTTTCTCCTATGTGAGCTCATTGCTTAACTTTGTCTCAGTTTAAACTGAGTTTCTTGCTACTTTCTTTTCCATTTTCATTATCAGTTTTTTTAAATATTTAGATTTTCAAGAAATAGCAATTTCTCAAGAATATCCGTGCTGAGATGACAGCATTGAGCCTTCTGAGGTCCTATTGTACGCTGAATGTACAAGAGCAAGAAGTAGAAAAGACAGAGCACATTCATTTAAGCAAATCCAAGAAACTATGGTGCATCACTCTTCCTTCCTTTCTCTGGGCTATGAACATCCACACACCAACAGTACATTCATCAGGACGCTTTTCTTTCCTGCCATATCTGTAAGGGGAAAGATTCACTTTTTCTTCCTTTGGTGTCAAGCTTTGCTGTAAACGATGCCTCCAAGCCTGCAATTATTTGATGAAGCTAATGGGTAAAAGCACTTCAGGGACTATGACTTATGGTTCCATTGTCACAATGCATGCAAATCAACCCAGACTCAATTCAGCCTGAAAAGCTTTCAACCCATTATTACTAGGGGTTTATTAAATTACAAGTTTCTCTAAATTCATAATTTAGCCATCATACTTAGAATATTTTCCTTGTCTTTTAAAACCAACCCAAAGAGAGACATTTACAAAATTCCTTTCTCCAGGCTGTCAGATGAGAAAAATGTCAAATGACATGGGTGGCCAGAGGGAGGGGTTAAAAGTGTGCTTAGGATAGTAAACTTAAATACAAATGGAATTTTACAGCGAACTACTCTTCACCACTTTGTCAATGGCTACAGCACATGTGTTCATCGTTGTTTTAATGTCCCTATGAATCCTGCCTTAGCACTGGAAAAAGAGACTAAAAAGCAGGTTTCATATAACCCTCTCCATTTCTCACCACTGCCTGATTAGATAAGCCCTTATCAAAGCGTAAAGCTATTACATTAAATTTTCATGTCTAATTGAGGAAAGATGGCACTTTAGATGTCCTTCTTTAAAAAAAGAATAGTATTGCCCTAAGAGACCAGAAACATAAATATGTCAAATATTGGTTTCTAAGTCACTTTCCTTGTCACTGGGAAAAATAGTAAACACCCACAACTTAAAGGAAGAGAGATTTATTTTGCTTCTCATTTCCAAAGTTTCAGTCCGTGATTGGCAGAAATAAACATAGAAAACACACAGAGGAAGGGCCTGGGAAGAGGAAAGTCCTCACATCACAGTGGTCAGAAAGCAGGAAGCAGGCACTAGGTAGGGTGACAAAGCACACCCTTCCAGGTCGGTGCCTGTGACCCACTTCTGACCAGACACCACCTTCTAACAGCAAGTTAGCCATAGAATCCTCCAAGTCCCATCTTCTTGCTTTTTGCTTGAAAAGCCCACTTATTAATACACAAACACTTTTGGACACTAAAATATAAACCACAAAAACTAGCTGGTTATGCTTTAGGGCATTCAAAATGTGCACCATTATAAATTAGAATGACATCACCCTTATGCAAATATTTTATCACAACAAAGGTGAAGGAATCTTGCAAGAAATTTAAAGTTTACTGAATATAGCACATAGTGAATTTTGTTTACTCAAACAAAATTCCCTGTAGCCTTTCCCTGTAGTCCTTGACAATAGCTCATTTATCATGGATGTGACCCTATTTGCTAGGAGTAGAGAGACATGTTTTGTGTGACCATGTCTGTCCCAGGTGGGTTAGCAGGAGTTGGGGCAAGGACGCTGACTACTCACAGCCTGCTCTGCTTCTTATGTAGCTGCCAGGCCTACAAAGGTTACTGAATCCTGAACCCAGTATCAAACATTGTGGTTACTACTGGGAACACTCAGATACTGTACAACTTCATTGACATTGGGGAGGTGGGCAGATGACCAATAATCATGAAACACTGACAAGTTCTGTAGGAAGCCTATGAAGGTTGCTAGTAGAGAAATGAGACAGTATTTTTTTTTGCATGGTTGGGGGGCAGCAGAAAGGTTGTGAAAGCCTTGAAACAGATGACTATGACATAGATTTTTAAGAATTAAATATTTGTGAAATTAACCAGGTGGGGAAAGAACCAGAAGGAACAACTTCTGTAAGAACAGGGAGTCAAGAAAGGCAGAGGTGCCTGTAGTCATAGCATGCATGAGCTTTGAGGTTGAGTAGCTGTGGAGCACTGGGAAAGAAGAGATGAGGCTGGGGCAGAGTGGGTGCAACACAAGGAGTTTCCATCTCACAAGACTGGTTAGGTTTCATCTTCCGAACCAGAGGTCATAATCAGGTGGCTCCTAGACATTTTCAATTGGACTATCCGGTGCTGTTTGTTTTTGCTTGAAATGTTAAACTAGTATTTGAATCTCAGAAACTCCCACCAAATCTAACATTTTAAACACAGAGTTTCTAGCAATAATAGGTCTCTGTTCCCACATTGACTAATCAGCCAAATCTGAATAGCCACTGGCTTCCCCACAGAGTCATAGACCTTCAGGTTGCCATGACCTCTGCCTTTCCCTGTAGTCCTTGACAATAGCTCATTTATCATGGATGTGACCCTATTTGCTAGGAGTAGAGAGACATGTTTCGTGTGACCATGTCTGTCCCAGGTGGGTTAGCAGGAGTTGGGGCAAGGACGCTGACTACTCACAGCCTGCTCTGCTTCTTATGTAGCTGCCAGGCCTACAAAGGTTAGAAGCCAGGGTATGCACCTTCTGTTCTAAAGAGAGAGAATTGAGGTTATCATGAGATGAAATATCTTTTTAAATGAGTTTCCAGGTTTTGAAAAGGCTTTGGAGTATTAAATGTTGTTTGAGTAGAGGATTTAAAATATCTGAGTCCTGTCTTAGATTCTCTCTGTAATGTTCTTCAGGGAGGTAAACTCCTGTGGAACAAAAGAAAATACAACATATGATCCTTTCCTGATGATAAGCAAGTCCTGTGCCATTACTGCATTACAACGCTTTCTATTGGTCTAACATAAAACATGGATTTAGGGTTCAAGTAGTTGAGGTCTCACTATCCCTCTACCAGGAGGGCAGGAGCCAAGCAATGGTGACAATCCTTAGTGTGCTTCAGAAGAACAAAAAGATAAGGTGCTCACCAGCAGATTGTGAATGTAGGTACTGACTCACACACATGCAGAGGATGCATTGATGGACAAGGTCCAACTCATTTATAAGGTGAACCAATCCACATCTGGGATCATAAATGATCCTCTGCCAGAGACCTTCAGAAAGAAAATTCCAGTGTCAGAATGGGGAACAAAAAGATGGTTTGCAAAGAAGAAAATTGGTAAGTAAGCAAATATAGTAGTTTATGCAAGAAATGGCAACTCATAGCATAAAAGTGGATTAGAAGTTATTTGTGCTTAACAAATGGCACAAAAACAACAGTGATGGACCATCCCCCCAGTGCATCTTTTAACCTGTATATCAGTTCCCTCAGCTCAACACATCTGTTCCCAAAGTACAAACATAAAGCAGGAAAATTAGCTGAGTGAAACAAACACAGTTCCCTGGGGGTGTCACTCCTCACTAAAACATGCTAGGCAGAGGTCTGAAGGAGACAGACTGTACCCTACTCACACATATGCACACACACACACACACACACACACACATACATTCATCACATGTACACCAGAGGCTGGGGAAGGGGTTTCTGGTCAAAGTGTAAATTCATGTCAGGTTGGAATGAGCAAAATCCCCCAACGCAACAACCAGAGAAAGGCAGGGCAACTGCTCCCGGTGCAATCTGGAAACTACTACATAAATGGTCACCCCAAATACCAGGGAAGTCAGAATGAGCTATGAATGAAAAGTGCCTGTGTTGAGCTCTCTTACTTGATGACTAGTTATGTTTTGTCTTAAAAACATGCAAGTATTGGGTTGTTTCTGTTAGATAAGACACAGGAAGTAAATTTCCTTTCTGTCTCTGCCATTTCACAATGGGTTGCCTGGGATGTGCATCACATACTCTTTTAGTGTTTATGCAACAATAAAACTTTCTTTTTGTAATGCCTTCATAGAGAGATATTCTGAGTTGAGAGATTTTGCTTTTACATACATTTCCCCAAGATCATCATCTTTCCTACTTTGTAGAATATTTTTTAAATGTTTTTAAAGCAAAGATGTATTTTACTACACAATACAAACATAAGTTATTAAGGCTTGAATATTTGTATCCCCCAAAATTAATAGGTCAATCCCCTCTCAAAGAAGTGGCATTAAGCATTGGGTCTGTGGTAGATAAGCAGTTGTTGAGGGCTTTGTCCAGATGAATGAGATGATGCCCTGCAAAAGAAGCCAGAGAGCGCTTGCTCACCACTTTTAACTTGCGAGGACACAAAAGAAGATGGGTCTTGGGTAAAGGTTGAGCTTCTAGAAAAATCTGAATTTTCCATAACTGTTGTGTTGGACTTTGGAGACTTCAGAACTGTAAACAATGTATATCTGTAGCTATAATTTATTTTTAAAAAGCTTTTGTACTTTCCAGAAAGATGTGAGAGTGGCAAGCAGCAGAAAAACAGCCTTTCTGAGATTTGGTGTCCAGATGCTGGAATATAGCAATGAGAGGAAGAAAAGGAGGGAATTTGGTTCTCAGGACCCAGCAAAGATCTGAAGTGAGAATTGAAATCCATGGAGAAGAGAGAGATTTCAACACAGAAGAAAAGATGGCAAATGGTGTTTTCTTATTGAGCCCTGACACATTGTAAGGGAGGGGCCACTCTAGCCTGCAGATGCTCAGTGACTACTGGCAACTCCAGAGTCCTGTACTGAGAAAAGCACCAGTGGAACAAAGCAGTGAAGACAGCAGACTGCAGTGGCTTGTGAGTCAATTAAGTTCGGACATTCCTCAGGAGAAGATGATTGACTGGTAGCCATCTCTGAGAGAAGCTAACTGAGCTCCCAACTCAGAGCACCTGTGGGTGTCTCCTAATCTGAGGGTGAGCTGGAACTGAATTCAAGTCAATAGGAGGTACACAGAGGGTTGCAGGCTGAACAAATCAGGTTCCAGTCTCACAACCAGAAATCAGCTTGAATATCAGTGGAATTAAATATGCAAGCCTGCTAGAGTTATCCACTACCCTTTCGTAAATCAACAGCTGGCTTTCTGGCATTAATCAATCTATATTTGAGCTCTATCTGACCACTTTATCTACCACTGACAGCAGAAATATACCCTGAGTGGACATATTTTTCTGATCTAGTTTTTCTTTTCTTTTTGTTTTCCTTTGTTTTTTTCTTGATTGTTTGTTGTTTTTACATGAGTGTGAACACTGTTTCTACGTTTTGTTGTTGTTCTATTGTTTTCTGTTTTTATTTTTTCCTTTTCTCTCACCCTTTGTCTTCTTCACCAGTTTCCCAATGTTTACATAATCTTTCTTTATCTTCTCTATTTCTCTATTTTTCCCATAATGCCTTTTAAATTTTTTCCCTTGAGAGAAAAATTACCCTGTTGATGGCATATTTAAAATATGTAAAATTTTCTGATTTATTTTAGATTTTGTTATATAACCATAAATATAGTTCATATGATTAAAGAGGGCAAACTAATTGCCACCACAGTTTGTCATTGTCAAGGCTGTGTTGAAGCTATTGTTATTATTGATTGTACTAATTTACTCAAAATAATTGTTCTAATCAGTTATTCCTATTATGCCAAGAATGAGATTGCCTAAGGGTCATAAACAGTACTATGGGCTGGTACCAAAATTCCAAGGGCTAGACCAATTAGGCAGAAACTTCTCAGTCCCAATAAAGCCAAGAGATAGGATCTTGCAACAGACTCAAAACCCAAAACCCAGGTATACCTGGAAGACATCTCTGGGAAGTAGTCATTTCCTAAGTGTTCTCAAGGCTAATAATAAAGTTACCTGCCACAAGGAATTTACATGCATCAAACCAGAATTTTTTTTGTTTTAAAGACAATAAAACCAAACAAAATAAAATAGAATAAACCCAGTCAAAGGAAAGCAATGTAAGTGACGTAGGTCTTCAAAATAATATAACAGCAAATCAACAGTGGTTACCATAAAGCCTCTTGTTGTCTTTAAAATAGCCGCCCATACTGTCAGATAGTAAAAATCAAATAAAACAGAAGGGAATAGAAGCAATAAAAAAAGATGAATATAATGTGTGACTTCAAAACAAGATAATATTAAATCTCCAAATGGCTACCATGATATATCCTAATATCTTTGAAACAGCTGCCAATGCCATCAGATATAATAAAATTAAACAAAACAAAACAGAATAAAACCCAACTTAACAAAACAATGGAAATGATACAGGACTGGGTCCCTGCCCAGCGATCCCCAGGTGGCTTGGAGTCACTTCATTTGAGCTAAGGGACTCCACAGTGAACTCTACCTAGATGTACAGCCATGGGACTTTGCGCAGAAGCTGGTAGGTCCCCACCCAACATCCCCAAACAGTCGAGACCTTTGAGTCATCACTTAGGTCCTGGTTGGGCCCCACCAAGAGAACTCCAGGTAGCCAGGAGCCACCATGTGTTGAGTGGCATGAGTTGAAGGTCTCCACAGTGCACTCTACCTAGCCATGGAGCCTTAATATGCTGCCCAGAACCTGGGAGGGCCCCACCAAGAGAACCCAAAAAGCCAGAGAGCTTTGGTGTGCCATGTAGGATAAGCTGACGGCCTTTCCAGTGTATTCCACAAACCATTCAGCCTTAGGGCACCACTCTGAACCTGGTAGGGTCTTGGTCAGTAACTTCAAGTAGGCAGACAGCTTCCGTGAGGTACATGGGGTGTGCTGAATGTCCATCCAGCACATCCCTACCATTTGAAGAGTCTTTGGGAGCCACTAGTGACCTTGTAAGGACTACCTAATATCCCCTACTTGACTAGAGAAAATCCCTGCAATAAAGACAGCCATCTTCAATCCAAGAAACAACTGGGACCTTGCCCTGAACTCCCCCAAGGGAATACAAGAAAATGACAAAACAAAAGAGCAAAATGCAGCCACAAACCTTCAGCCCATCCCAAACAAGTGTAGGAGATATGGACCTAGAAGAAAATGTAAGCCATAGACCTGAAACTTCTAAAATGATAGAAATTAAAGAAACAGTTCATTGAAGTTATAAAAGAACTCAGATCAAAAATAATTTCCCAGGTAAAAGAACAAATGATAAATGTAAAGAAAGAAATGCTTAACATATCTAAAGAATACATATTTTTAAAAATAGAAGAACACAGCAAAATGATTGAAACCTTGAATGAACAATATAAGAAAAAAACTAGAATGCATGAAAGAGATTCAAGGAGATAACCAGGAAATCAAAAATTGCATCAAAACTGACAAAACCACCTTAAATATCAAGTCAAATATCAAATGTCAAGACAGACTTTCAGACCTCAAAGACAAGATTGCAACTAATGGACAGGAAAAGAAAGGTCTGAAAAATAAGGAATCAGGAAACAATTCAACAGTTGCAAGATGATGCAAAGAAAAATGATATAAACTTAATAGGTGTAAATGAAAAAGAAAGAGACAATATAAATGATATCATAAGACTATTTACAGAAGTGATAGCTGAAAATTTGCCATACATGAGAAAGCAAACTGATATGCAGATAAATGAAGCATACCAAATTCCAATTAGCCATAATCAAAATAAATCTACACCAAGACATAATAATCAATACCTCAGAAATTCAACATAAGAACAGAATATTAAAAACAGTTGGAAAAAAAGAAACACATCATTTATAAAGGAAAGCCTATCAGAATCATAGCAGACTTCTTAACACAAACAATGAAGTAAAGAAGAGCATGGAGTGAAGTATTTCAAATCCTAAAGGACAATAATGTCCATCTCAGATTGATGTACTCTGCAAAACAATCTTTCCAAATTGATGGAGACATAAGATACTTCTATGAAAAAGAACACCTGAATAATTTCATACCCACCAAACCAACCCTGCAAAGAATACTGAAAAATAGTCTAGATAGACATAAAAATCACTATGACTTGAAGAACAACAAGAGAAAGAAACCACCAAGCAAAGCAAAGAACCAAACAGAGGGGAAAGGTAAAGAACCAACAGCAGGAAGATAACATGACAAAAGTAAGCCAATCATTTATAACCATTAATATAAATGGCCTCAGTTCACCAAATAAAAGAAACAGACTGGAAAAATGGATCAAGAAACAACATCCAACTATATGCTGCATACAAGAAACCAATTTAATCAAAAAGAAAATTAATAGACTGAAAGTCAAAGGATGGAAAACAATACTTCATGCAACCGGAATCCTCTCACCCCCAAAAATCAGGGGCAGCTGTACTATTGCAGACAACATGAACTTCAAACCAAGAATGATCAGAAAAGATATAAGAAGTCATTAAATACTAGTTAGGGGAAAACTACAAGAGGAACAGATAATAATCTTAAATATGTATGCACTAAATATGGGAGCACCGAGCTATAAAAACAAATGCTAACAGAAGTGAAAAATAAAATAAGCGATAACACAATTATAATGGGAAGCATTAACACTCCATTGACCAAAAAGAAACATCAATGAGGCAGAAAATCAGCAAAGAAAGAAAAGAACTTAAACTTGTGAACAAATGGAATTAATAGATGTGTACAGAGTGTTCCCCCAAGAGAATATACATTCCTCTTAGCTTAACATAGGACATTCTCTAAAATGGACCACATGCTAGCCCATAGAATATGCCTAATTAAGTGCAAAACAATTGAAATTATCCCATGCATGTTATCTGATTATAGTGCTATAAAACTGGAAATTAATGACAAAAGAAACTCCAAAAGCTCCATAAACACATGGAAATTAAGTAATACACTCCTGAACAAATCAGTGGGTCACAGAAGAAATTATTCAATATCTACAAATAAAGGAAAATACAAATACAACTTGCTGGAACCTGTGGGATACAATGAAAGCAATCCTGAGATGAAAATTTATTGCAGTGAATTCCCGCATCAGTGAAACAGAATAAACACAAATAAACAATCTGATGCTACACTTCAAACATCTAGAAAAACCAAAAGAAGGGAGGAAATTATAAAGATCAGATCAGAAATCAATGCAATAGAGACTAAGAAAACAATACAAATTATTAATGAACCAAAGGGTTGGTTCTTTGAAAGAATAAATAAAATTGATCAGCCACTAGCCAGTCATATTTAAGAAAATAAAGAAAAACTCAAATTCATGTAATGAGGAATGACAAAGGTGAAACCACTACAGACCATGTAGAAATACTGAAGAACATCAATACCTACTTCAAAAACCTTTACTCTCATAGGTCTGATAACATGGAAGAAATGGACACATTCCTAGAAACATATGAATTACCAAAACTGAATCAAGGAGATGTAAAACTGCTGAATAACCCAGTTTTAATTAATGAAATTTTAAATGTAATTAGAACCTCACTAACTAAGAAAATCCCAGGTCCAAATGGATTCAAGGCTGAATTCTACAAGACATTCAAAGAAGACTTAATGTCAGTGCTCCTCAAACGCATCAATGACATTGAAAGGGAAGCAATTCTCATTAATTCATTTCTGGAGACAAGTATTACCCTAATATGAAAACCTGAGAAAGACCCAACCAAAAAAGAGAATGACAGGCCAATCTCCCAATTGAACATAGATGCAAAAATCCTCAGTAAAATAGTGGAAAACAGAATGCAGCAATTCATCAAAAAGATTTTACACCACAACCAAGTGGAATTCATCCCAGGAATGAAGCAGTGGTTGGTTCAACATAAGCAAATCAATAAGTGTAATATTTTACATCAATAGAGCAAAAGATTAGTATCACATGATCATTTCAACAGATACAGGCAAAGCTTTTCATAAAGTCCAACATTCGTTCATGATAAGAAGCCACAGAAAATCAGTATAGATAGTCTGTACCTCAATCTGATAAAGACAACTCTGCCAAACCAACAGCCAGCATTATATTAAATGATCAAAAATTGAAATCTTTCACTCTAAAATCAGGAACAAGGCAAGGCTGTTCACTATCATCACTCTTATTCAACATAGTGCTGGAAAGATTTACCCAAGCAATTAGACAAGAGAGAGAAATAAAGATAATTAGGATAAGAAAAGAAGAATTTAAATTATCATTATTTGCAGAAGACATAATACTTGGCATAGAAGACCCCCAAAACTTCATTGAAAGAATTCTAGATGAAATAACCAAATTCAGTAATGTAGTTGGATACAAAGTCACCTCTCAAAAATCAATAATATCCCTGTACACAAAGAACAAACTCACTGAGAGAGAAATGAGAGAAACCACATACTTCACAAAAGCATCCAAAAAAATGAAATACTTAGGAATCAATCTAACAAAGAAAGTAAAAGATTTATTCATTGAAAATTATTCTATTCTAAAAATAGAAATCAAAGATCTCAGAAAATGAAAAGACATTCTTTATTCACAGACAGGAAGAACAAATATTGGATAAATGTCCATTCTCCCAAAATTGTTATCCAGATTTAATGAAATTCCAATCAAAGAAACACTAGCATACCTTGCAGATCTAAAGAAATTGTTCCTAAAATTCATATGGAACCAGAAGAGACCTAGAATAGAATGGTAATTTTAGGCAACAAGGACAAGGCAGGAGACATCACAATTCCTGACTTGAAGTTATACTACAAAGTTATTGTAATAAAATCAGCATGTTACTAGAATAAAAACAGACCTGAAGATCAGTGGAAAAGATTGGAAGATACAACCACATCTACAAACACATTCAGCTACCTTATCTTTGACAAAAGGACCAAACACATTCACTGGAATAAAGATAGCCTCTTTAGTAAGTCATACTGGAAGAACTGGCTTTTCATATGCCAAAAACTTAAACTAGACCCATGCCTATCACCAGGCACTAAACAAAAGTCAAAATAGATTTTAAAAAATCTAAATATTAAAACAAAAACATTAAATTTGCTGGAAGACAAAGTAGATAGAAATCTTGATGGCATAGGGGTCCACAGAGAATTCATTAACAAAAATCAAAATGCACAGGAAATACTTCCCAGAATAAAAAACTGGCATTTTGTGTTATTAAACAGTTTTTGCATATCAAAAATGAAAAGACAATCCTTGTTCTTTGACAGGAAGAACAAGTATTATGGAAATGGCATTCTCCAAAAATTGTTATCCAGATTTAATGAAATTCCGATCAAAGTAACACTAGAATACTTTGCAGATCTAGAGATCTTGCAGGTCTCCAGCAGAATGAAAAGAAAACCTACAAATTGAGAAAAAAATCTAGTCAACTGTCTCTCAGACAAAGGACTTCTATCTAGAATATATAAATAATTAAAAAAACATCAGGCCCCCAAAATTCAAAGGCCCAATCCAAAAATGGGCATCTGAGATGAATACATAATTCTCAGATGAAAAAATATAAATGGCAAATAAATACATTAAAAAATGTTCAACATCATTGGTCATTACAGAAGTGCAGATTAAAACAACACCGAGATTCCGTCTCATCCCAAAAAGAATAACCAAGAGCAAGAAAACCTCAATAACAAATGCTGGAGAGGCTGTGGGGAAAAACAAACTCTTCTGCTCTGTTGGTGGGAGTGTAGATTGGTATAACCACTGTGGAAATCAGTGTGGGGGTTTCTCAGAAAGCTGTGGTTGGAAGTCCCATTTACCCAGCTATTCCACTTCTAGGCATATCCCCAGAAGAACTGAAAACATCATACTATAGTGATATAAGTGCACCCATGTTTATAGCAGCACAATTTGTAATAGCCAGATCTTGGAAACAACCCTAATCCCTATCAACTGAAGAATGGATAAAAAAGATGCAGCATTTTTTTAAATTTTTTGTTTACCCAGGGCCACATTGAGGCCCTTCTTTGTAACTGAGCAGCCCCAACTTGGGACCATACTCACAAGTGAAATAAATCAAATTCCCATATGTAAATACTATATTGCCTTCCTAGTGTAAGAAAGAAACTGAAAGAGTAAATCAGATACAAAATCTTCAGTAAATACTATGAATGTGTAAGAAACTGCTCAAAGAGGAAAAATAACTCAGGGAAAGTAAGAAAAGAAGGAAGAAAAATGAAATAAGATATAAATTTGTATATATACACAAGATTACTAAAATTATTATAGTACTAATTCTATTAGTTCTTAGAACAAAACAGTTAACATCTATAGGATTAGATCAATTTTGCATAACTATATCTGGTATCTTCAAAAGTAAGACTTTTGAAGATAACTACGCAAAACAATAAAGTTTATGTTCCTAGCACCTTATTTTGAAATCCTGCATTGTTATTGTTTTGGGCTCTTTGTTATACATATGTCCTTGACTCTTGTTTATTTTTTATACTTTTTTGCTTTATTTTGTTTTTTCTCTAATACAGAAAGGATAGATGTACATGCATAGGCTTACATATGCCTAGAACGTCTAAAAAAGTTTACAAGAATTGATGTTATTATGTGTGATGGCATGAACAGCTACACTGAAGAAAACAAGACATCAATAGTAGCCATTGCTGATTTCCTCTCATTTTGTTTTGAAGTCTAATAATGCTTTTATTCTTAGTTTTGAAAAATAGTATAGAAAATGATAAAGGTCTTCAAAGCAAGATAGTAGGGAATTAACAATGGCTATCACTTTCAGTTGGAGATCCCGAATAAATGCTACATTGCATACCATGATCTTCTGAATAGATGATCAGACTACTGGCTTTAGACTTGCAATTCAGTGGAATGCTAAACACTAAAAAGCATTAAATTGTACTTTAGCTTAATTGTTTTCCTTGCAGCCTGTGTTTCACTGGATCAGGAGGTTGTTTATAGCAGGAAGGTGTGGATTGTCTCTTCTTGTTCGCCAGCTGGCATTCTGGAAGGGACTAGTATCTGGGTCTCACACAGCAGCCCCAGCAGATGCTGTTTCACAGGGAGGGCTTGCCTCTTGGTGGGTTCTTGACCTTTTCCCCCACTGTCCACAAATGATACTAACTCATGGAAAAAGTCTGTTGTCTAGCTCTCCCCTCAGCAACCTACACATGATGCCAATTTGCAGGGAAAGCTTGCTTCTTTGTGACTTCTTACTCTCTTCTGCTGCAATCTGTGAATGGTGTTGACTCATGGAAAAAAGTCAGCATCTGCAAACACGGTTACAAAGACACTCAGCTTCCTGATATTTGACAAAGGGGCTAAACATGTTCACTGGAAGAAGGATAGCCTCTTTAATAAATGGCATTGGAAAAATTGGCTCTCCACATGCAGAAGACTGAAACTAGATCCATGCCTATCACCATGCACAAAACTAAAGTCTAAATGGATCAAAGACCTAAACATTAAAATAGAAACACTAAATCTACTGGAAGACAGGTAGGTAGAAACCTTGGAGACATAGGGGTAGGCAGATAATTCTTAAACAAAATGCAAATTGTATAGGAAATGCTTCAGAGAATCAACAACTGGGATCTCATATTGTTGAAAAGTTTCTCCACTTCCAAAGAAATCACCAAGAGAGTGAAAAGAAAACCCACATAATGGAAAAGAATTGTAGCCAGCAACCCCTCAGACATAGGACTTATATCAAGAACATATAAAGAATTGAAAAACATCAAGCCCCCCAAATCCAAAGACCCACTCCAAAAATGGGTATCTGAGATGAACACACATTTCTCAGATGAAGATATTCAAATGGCAAATAAATACATTAAGAAATGTTCACCATCACTGATCATTTGAGAAATGCAAATTAAAACAGCATTGAGATGTCATCTCACCCCAGAAAGAATAGCTGCCATCAAGAAATCAACTGATAACAAATGTTGGCAAGGTTGCGGGGAAAAGGGAACACTGCTCCACTGTGGGTGGGAGTGTAGACTGGTGTAACCACTATGGAAAACAGTATGGAGATTTCTCAGAAGACTAGAATTGAAAGCTCCATTCAACCCAGCTATTCCTCTTCTGGGTATTTTCCCAAAAAATCTGAAAAGGTCATGTCAGAGTGACATATGTGCACCTATGTTCATAGCAGCATAATTTGTAATAGCTAAATCTTGGAAACAACCAAAATGCCCATCAACTGCAGAGTGGATGAAAAAGATGTGGCATTTTTATACAATGGAGTATTACTCAGCTATAAAAAGTATGATCTTGAAGCCTTTATATAAAAATGGAGGCAATTTGAGACTATCCTCATAAGTGAAATAAATAAGAATCATGTTTATGAACATCACATTGTGTCTCTAGTGTAAAAAGTAATAAGAACTGTATGAGTAATAAAACCCTAAATGTGCAATTACTATTGTAAAGAGGAGAGGAAAAGAAAGTGCTCTAAGGATATAACCACATATACATTTAAGTGTGTAAGATAGATGACTATATTACTAAGTTTTTGTTGGATCATTGAGCAAAGCTGTTTTGTAATCTCAATGTTTTTCCACTTTGTATGCTTTAATTTTGTAACTTGAACAACTATTTCTAAGAGAACAATATGTAATTTATCAACTAGTAATTTCTTAGTGTTTTTTTTTCTTTTTTTCCTTTGGAATTCTGTATTATTGCTACCCTTTTTTCTGTTTTGCTTTTTTTCTCTTTAAATATTTTTTTTTTAAAGCAAGCATCTGGTTGTCACTCCAGCAGTCTGCACATAGCACCAATTCACAGGGACAGCTTGCTTCTTGATGACTTCTTGTTCTCTTCCTCGCAGTCCACAAATGGCCCAACCCAAAAATTAAATCAAAAAATAGAAAACAAGAAAATCTCTAGATGATACTTTCTTTCTTTCTTTCTTTCTTTCTTTCTTTCTTTCTTTCTTTCTTTCTTTCTTTCTTTCTTCTTTCTCTTGTACCAGCAATTGAATTCAGCACCTTGCACTTGCCAGGCAGATGCTGCACCACTGAGCTAAATTCCCTACCTGACCATACTTTTAAGTGAAATAAATCAGATGCACATGTTTAAATAATGCATTGTTTCTCTGGTTTGAGAAACCAAAATTGTAAATAAAGACCAAAATATATAATAGATATTGTGAAATAGGAAGAAAATATTTAAATGTGGAGGGCAATAAGGAAGACAGAAGGGGAAAAGGAAAGGAGAAAAAATTTTTAAGTAAAAAACAAGGAAAAGATGGGGAAAAAGGCTTTTATAAATGAAGAAGGGAGGAGGTATTGAAAGTAGAGTAGGAGAATGGGAAAAGAATCAAGTTATATGATGTACAAGTACAAATTCTCTATGATGAAAGTGATCATTTTGTATATGTAAAAAGTACCATAAAAATAAAATAAAATAAAATGTACCATAAAATCTGATTAAAAAAACACAATGAGGAAATATGTAGGCAAGATTCAAACTCAGACTTCTACCTTGACAGTAGTAAACCCAGTGGGCAATGAGGTGGAACAATTTGAAAGCAACCCATCCAGAGTCTCTGAAGTAGTAATAGCAATGTAACAAAGCAGAGAAATGAGGCTCTAGAAGAAAAGTGAATCAAAAATAACTTTTTAGATAACTAGAAATGGTGACCATAATGAAAGACATAGTAGGCTGGCAAACAAAAAATACCACCCCCACCCCCACCAATAAGCACCTGGCTTATCTGGAGAAACACAGTCTGTGATGATAGCTATTGAGGTGAAATGCAATTGGATGTCTGTGGTGTTATAGTGTTTCACTGACATTGCAGGTCTGGGGTCAGTGGTCTGATTATAGATTCAGAGGATAGTGCTATGCAGTGAGACATCTAGGGGGGACCTGCTTCTTGTTTTGAAATTCCATATCATTTCCATTGTTTTGTTATGTTGGGTTTTGTTTTTCTTTGTTTTGTTTGATTATGTTAAATCCAATGGCAGGAGCAGATATTATCAAAGATCACAAGATATATTATGATAGAAATTTAAGATTTACTGTTGGATTGTTTTGTACAGAACAACTAGAGAAAAAAATCAACAAAGAAATATCAGAGCTGAAGATTTTGAATAAATGGATTTAATAGATGTCTACAGAATGTTCCATTCCACAGAAGAATACACATTTTTCTCAGTTGCACATTTGATGTTCTCCAAAGCACACTACATATTAGCTCATAGAACATACTAAAGTAAATGAAATGGAATAGAGATCACATTCATATCATTAGACCACAGTAAAATGAAATTGGAAAACAATGGCAAAAGCAACCACAAAAACTACATAACTGCAAGAAAATTAATGCTCCTCAACAAAAATGGGTTACAGATGAAATTAAAGAAGAAAATAGACAATTTCTATAACTAAATGATAATGCCAACAGAACATACCAGAACTTATGAGACACAATGAGAGCAGTCCCACAAAGGAAGTTTATAGTATTGAATTCCCATATCAGAAAAACAGAATGAGCTGACATAAACAACCTAATGTTAAACCTCAATTTTGCAGCAAAAGAAGAGCAAGTCAAGCCCAAAGTTAATACAAGAAGGAAATTATAAAGATCAGAGCAGAAATTAATGCAACTGACACTAAGAAATCAATACAAAAAAATCAATGAATTGAAGAGTTGGCTCTTTAAAATATTTTTAAAAATTAGGGCCAAGGATTTAGCTGAGCAGCATAAGCACCTACCTTGCAAGTGTGAGTTTGTGAGTTCGATCCCCGGTACCAAAACAAACAAACAAACAACAACAACAACAACAAAAACAGCAAAAAACACTGTTAAAAAATTGGATATCTCTTAGCCAAGATTATCAGAAAAAGAAAATAAGAGACTCAAATCCATGCAATAAGGAATTAAAAAGGTGAAATCACAACAAATTTTACAGAAATTAAATGATCAATATCTACTTTCAAGTACCTGTACACTAATGAGATGGAAAAGACAGATCAAATGCATAAATTCCTAGATACATATGAATTACTAAAGCTAAATCAAGAAGACATTAAAATTGTAAATAAACCAATATCAATCAATTAAACTGAATATGTAAGTAAAAACCTACCAAAAAAAAAAAAAAGGTCCCTAATGATTCACTGCTAATTTCTACAAGAAATTTAGAGGAGATTGTCTTAATCTATTTTTTTTCACTGCTGGGAAAAAATACTTGACATTCAAAGTTAAATGGGAAAAGGTTTACATAGCTCATAGATTTCAGAGGTTTCTGTCCATAATCAGCTGCCTCCAACACAAGGTGGCACCTGAAAAAGGAACAACAGTTCAGGGTGGTAGAAGATAGCAAAGGCAACAAAGAAGAGGACTCAAGATTCTTTCTGTCCCTTATATTGTATGTCGGCTACCCTCACTAGGGCAGGTGTAGAACTTACACCCTTAATTCTAGCCATAACTGTGCCAAATCAATCAGTGGAGTGATTTACTAACCACACTGCATACAGTTAATTCAGCATCACACACTCTAAACTGAGACACCTCTGAAAAAGCCCCATGACTACATGAGGATTTAGGGAGACATCTAGACACAAACCATAACAAAGATCTAATGCAACTACTTCTCAAATTCTTTAATCAAATTGAAAGGGATGCAATACTCCCAAATTCATTCCTGGAAGCAAACATTGTCCTGTTACCAAAATCAGAGAAGGATCCAACCAAAATGGAAAACTAGGCTAATCTCTCTAATGAATGTAGATGTAAAAGTCCTCAATAAGATACTGCCAAACAGAGTGCAGCAAATCATCAAGAACATACATCAAGTAGGTCTCATCCCAGGGATGTAGGGATAGTTTGACATATGCAAATTAATAATATAATTAATATACCATATTAACAGTGACAAAGCCCAAAGCCATATGAGCATCTCAATAGATACAGAGTGTTAGACAAAATCCAACAGCCATTCATGATTTTAAAATACTTTAGAGGCTGGGAATATAGCTCAGTGGCACATTGCCTACCTGGCAAGCTCAAGGTCATGAGTTCGAGTCCCAATATCCACCCCCCAAAAAGTAATAAAAAACTCTAAAAAATTGGAATAGATTGTCTTTATCTCAATTCAGTAAAAGCCATTTATGACAAACCAATAGACAATATCATGCTAAATGGACAAAAACTGAAAGCTTTCACTCTGAAATCAAGAACAACCTAAGGATGTCCACTACCATTACTCTTTTGCATTATATTTCCGGAAATATTAGCCAGAGAAATTAGACAAGAGAAATAAATAAAAGGAACAAGGATAGCTTACAAAGAATTGAAAGTATCATTATTTGCAGGTAACATTATGTTCTGCATATGGCTTTGTCCTTGGCACTGATAATGTGGTATATATACATCACTGATTTGCGTATGTTGAACTATCCCTATATCCCTTGTGTGAGTCCTATTTGGTCATGGTGAATAATCTTCTTGGTGATTTGCTACATTCTGTTTGTTAGTATCTTATTGTGGATTTTTGCAACTATGTTTGTTAAGGATATTGGCTTGTACGTATCTTTTTTTGTTGGAGTTCTGGACCCCAAGAACTCCACCAAAAGATTTCTAAATTTAATAACCAATTTCAAAAATCAACAGCATTTGTGTACACAAATAATAAACTCATTGAAACAGAAATTTAGTAATCAATACCTTTCACAATGGCATCCAAAATATTGAAATATTTAGGAATCAATCTAGTGAAGGAAATAAAAGACATTTGCACTGAAAACTACATTATTCTAAACAAGGAGATCAAAGAGGATATTAGAAAATGGAAAGATATCCCTTGTTCCTGGGTAGGAAGAACTAATACAGTGAAAATGATGGTACAACCAAAATTCTTATACAGATTTAATGCACTTCTGCTCAAAATACCAATATCACAGAAAATAGCGTATCTCACAGAAGTAGAGATAACAACCCTAAAATTCATTTAGAACCAGAAGAGGCCTAGAATAGCAAAATAATAATCATAATAAATAATAATAAATAAAAAATTGTGGAAACAAAGCCAAGACAGTGGTTATCACAATCCCTGACTTTAAATTATACTGCAGAGCTACTATGATAAAAGCCAAATGGTGCTGCCAAAAAAAACAAAAACAAAAACAAAAAACAGACTTCAGGACCTATGGAACAGATTAGAAGGTGCAGAAATGACTCCAAACACACTCACCCACCTTATCTTTGACAATGAAATCAAACATCTTTTTGTTTTGTCTTTTTCAGACAAGAGTCTCACAGTGTAGTTCAGGCTGGACTTGGGCTCACTTTGTAGCCCAGCCTGGTCTCAAACTTGCAATGATCCTCCTGCCTCAGCCTCCTGAGTACTGGGATTAGAGGAATGTGCCACCATGCATGGCACCAAACATCTTAACTGGAAGAAAGATAGCCTCTTGAATAAATAGTGTGGGAAAAACTGACTTTTCACATGTGTTAAAATTATACATATCTAACTAAAATAGAAATTGCTGAAATGTCTAAATAGTAAAACAGAACAAATAAATCTTCTGGAGGAGAGTATAGGTAGAACTCTTGAAGACCCTGGTATAAGCAATGACTGTATGAACAAAACCCTGTATGCACAGGAAATAACACAAAGAATCAACAACTGGGATCTCATTATATTAAAAAGCTTTTGCACAGCAAAGGAAACCACCAATAAAGTGAAAAGACAACACGGAGTGGAAAAAAATTTGGTCAGGTTTTCTTCAAAGGACTACTACCTAGAATAGATAAAGAATTCAAAAAAATCAAACCCCTCAGATTTAAAGACTCACTCAAAGAATGGGCATTTGAAATGAATAGACACTTCTCAGATGAAGAAGTAGAAATATCAGATAAATATATGAAAAAATGGTTAACATCACTAGTCACTCAAGAGGCGCAAATTAAAACAACGCTAAGATTCCATCTCACTCCAAAAAAGAGTGGCTGCCTCCAAAAAATCCACCAATAACAGATATTGGCAGGGTTGTGGGAGGAAAAAAAAAACCCTTCTTCAGAGTTGTTGCTAGTGTATCCTGGTGCGATCACTGAGGAAATCAGTGTGGAGATTATTTGACTCAACTATTCCATTGCTTGGTATATTTCCAAAAGAATTAAAAGTATCATACCACAGCAATATATGCACACCCATGTTTATAGTGGCACAGTTTGTAATAGCTAAATGTTGGAAACAGCTCAAATGCCCATCAACCAATGAATAAATGAAGACGTGGGTTTTTTTTAATCCACCAGAGTACTACTCTGCTACAAAGAAAGATAATCTTGAGACAGTTCCAGCTAAATAGATGCCCCTTAATACCATACACTTAAGTGAAATAAATCAGGAATATATGTTGAAATATCACATGGTTTCTCTGGTTTGAGAAACTGCATAATGACGAAAATGAATAATAGATATCGGAAAATAGAAGAAAATGTTCAAATGAGAAAATGAACAAGGGAGAGGAAAGGGTGGAAGGGACAAGAGAATAAGAGAACAGAATGGAATGAAAAAATGGAAATAAATCTTTTATAAGTGAGCGGAAGAGTGGTTGAAGCGAGGGGAGAAAAATGAAGAAAAAAAGAAGCAAGATGTACAGGTACAAATTCCCTATGTTGAATATGATCGTTATGTATAACTTAAATGTATCAATAAAAATGTGAAAGAAAGTACAAAACAGTTTTTAAATTCTCCTAAGTCAGGTTGATAAAAAAGACAACCAGGAAAATGGTATTATCCATGACTATATCAGATAGGAAACATAACCAGGAAAAGAGTATTATCCATGGCCACAGCAGATACCCTGCTGACATGAAACACAGGATACACACACCCACTGCTTCCTCCCACTTGTGCTGTCCACACTTACACAAGGGGGATGGGTCACCATGCAGGAGACACTTTGACATCCTCATCCCCAGCCTAGGATTCCCCAAGGACAGATTCAACCACATGGCATGTAATGGTGCTTCTCCTTGGCTGGCTCCCTGGAATGTGTGATTCTTTAAAAGGTTAGGCTCAACTAACCTTGGAAACCACACTTGTAAAAGTGCATTTCAGGAAATAACATACAGTAAAAATAAGATAATCTAGTCTGCAAAGGTCAAAACTGACAGCGTCCACTAACAAGATCCTTCTCTGCCAAGCTCCTGGGGCAGGCTTTCCTGAGACAGCTGAGCAGGTTCTCTGCACAGGACACAGGTCAATCTGTGTCCCCTGGGTGCAAAGGGAAGCTGAATCAGGGACATGAGCTTCCTGGCAAGGAAAGCAGCCATGAGAGATATAAGCTCTCATTTCTCTTGTTAGAAGAGAATTTCTCTCTTCCTTCATCAGAGTTTTCATCTGCAGAGCAGATATGGTAAAGCTGAGCTGAGGGACTAAGGGACTGAATGACATGAGGGTCAGGAATACTCTAGGGTTTGTTTGTTTCTTGATTTCAGTTACTTCAGTGCTGCAGACAAAAAAAAATCTTGAATCAAGAGAAGAGTGATAGGAGAATACAGTTCTCGGAATTCCAGCAGATGACAAATGGACAACCCTGACAAGAATGTTCACATCTGTGAAGAAAATCATAGTGTGTTCTTTATGAAATGAACATTTTTGAGTGCCAGGTTCTGTGCTAGATGAACAAGTTGTGGGAAGAGAAAGATTGGAAACCTCTCCTAAGGTGCTGGTAGCTGCTGTGGTGGAGACACCAGAGCCATGTTACAGTAAAGGCATGTATGCCTAACAGAGTGATGGCATTGCACCTCCATGGCCTCTCCACCAAAAACTATGAGAAAATAACATAGGCCTCCACTGAGGGATAGTCTGCAAAGTGCTGCCACTGCTCCTCTAGCCTAGTCAATGCATACAGAACAAAGCACATAGTATCCAGCATAGAAGACACTGAGCAAATGCAGTGTGGCTTCCTGAAATAGGCCGGGGATTTGTTCAGTGGCAGAACACCTGCCTAACAGGCATGAAGCTCTGAATTTAATTCCTGGTACCTCAAAGTAATCATCATCATCATCATCATCATCATCATCATCATTATCATCATCTATGTATAATAGGACAACTATGGAAATCCGAGTCAATTCTGGAGTCCAGATGATTCCAATGTTAACTTCTGAGTGCTTGACAGGTGTACATTACAGGAGTTGAATGAAGGGTATTTGAGATTTTCTTCTCCATTTTGGAAATGTTCTATAAGTCTAAAATTATTCCAAAATTATTAATTATTTAAATTTTTTGAAAATTCAATAATACTAGCTCTATAAATACTGTGTGTATATGTTGTGTGTGTGTGTTGTGTGTGTGTGTGTGTTGTGTGTGTGTGTGTTGTGTGTTCTAGTATGTATGGGATCTTGTCTTGGATACTAAGGATTCAGTAATCGACAGTCTTCAAAGTTTTGTTCCACTCATTCCACAGTGTTTGCCAATTTTTAATCATTCAAAAGTAGGGTATCTCTTCCTTTCCTTCTCCTTCTAAACTAAATTGAATCAGTACAGAACTATTGGCTCAAGTTACTTAAAATATTTTGTCTCAATTATTTTCCACATACTAAATTAAAAACTCTTAGAGTTATATGCATATTATGAAGAAAGGAATGAAAGAACAGCAACTTCATTTTTCACTTAAAATTACCTACAGCCAAAAGCAGTGTATAAGTTCCATTTGTCTTAATGCTTTCTATTAAATGTATAAAAGACAAAATGATAATCAAAGCTTTTTTACTAAAACCCTGAGCTTGCATTTTCACTCACTTACATGCAAGTTGGTTAAAGTATAACTACTAAAAGAAAATTTGTATGCTTTATTCCAGTGTTGAGGATTAAACCCAGGACCTTGTGAGTACCCCGCAGCATTCTACTACTGAGCTACATTCCCAGTTCAGATACCTCTATGTTGTTTAGCATAAGAAGGGCCCACTTCCTTAGAGTCTAGGAGATTCTGCCAAATTCTTCACTAATTCCTAGTTAAGTCTAAGGTGTGAGTCTTGTTCTAAGTGTTAGGACAACAGTGCTCCTTAGATTTCAGTTTAGATTGAATGTGCTTCTGTCCCAAAAAGTGGCCTACTGTAGCTTCATCTAATGTTTCCTGCCACCCTTAACAAATGGCCCCATAACTGATTCTGAGACCAATACAACCCTACTGTCAGTCCTCTCAGGTTACTTTGGGGATTTGGAATATAATTACAAACTGTCATTAAAGGCCAAGAGAATTCTTTAACCTGGAGATAAAAATAATGAAAGAACTTGTTACATAGAAGACCTTTGGTTGTGTTCCACTTGGCTGCTGTCAAAGGAGAAGGAGAAATCACGGGAGTAGTAAAATTAGTTACCCTTTCTTGATTTAGAGGAAGCTTCTAAGCCCCATGCCACCCTAGGATTAAATCCACACTTTCCCCTTGAACTATCTTCCCTGACCTTTTTTTAAATTTTGTTTTGAGACAGTGTCTCACTAAGTCACTGAGTTGCCCTGCCTCATTCTCCCAGAGTCCAGGTATTACAAGCTTGTGCCACTACACTGAGTGAGAAGGTTTTTCTCAATACTGAATATGTGTTTTACTTTGCTCTAGAAAAGGAATGCAAACATTAGGTCTACAGAAGGTTTACACTTATCAAACAGCAAAGGTGTACAGCATAAAACACATGGCTGATCTCCACTGCACTGATTCAAGGAGGGTCCTGGAGTGGAGACAAAAGACATGGTGACAAATCATGTCTTCCACATCCTCTCTGTTTTAACCCCCAAAACAACTACATCCATCCTCCATTCCTCCAAACAGGGCTACAAACTAACTAACCATTAGTCAAATCTATCAGTAGCAGGGAAGGAAACATTTTGGTGAGAGAGAACATTAGCAGAGATAAAGCTGAAAAAGTCAGTGTGTGTCATTGTGTATCCTCTCTACTCATCTGTCCCAAGTGATTAAAAATTCTTCTCTCCCTGCTGAGTAGAGCTGTGATCCTAACTTTAAATTCTTTCATTATACATTATCTCCAGTTCCATAATGTTTAGCTTGGAAATTTCTGTTGATTTTTATTTTAAAAGCAAATAACATCTGTTAGTGAGTCATGTATTACCAATATTCCACTATCTCTTCTATTATCAGTCCAAAGATGTGTGTGGCTGACAAGCAGAAAAGCTCAGCTGTTTGTTCTGAAGCTACAGAAAGGTTTGAGAATCCAGCTTAGAGGGAAGCTGGAGAATTATGTGAGTTTACTGATCCCCATGTACATGTGAGCTAGAGAAGGAGGTAGTATCTTTGACAAGACAGAACAATCCAGAAGATGACTTTCCCTGCACGCAATGCAGTGTCTGTTCAGCTCTGAATGCAAGGGGAAAATATGACAACAGTGGTCTTCATAATTGCTTCCAGGAACCAGCCTGTTCCATGTGGTTCCCAGAGACAAAAATGAGTGGAAAATGAACTATGACAGTCTATATTTCTAGTATCTAAGCAATACCTAATCCTCCTTGTTGCTGATGAGACATTGATTTTGATTTGGGGGCAACTATTGTGGCAAGCAGCTGTGTTAGTCAGAAATATTGTATGCAGTGAGATAGAATTGGTTCCTCAATAGAGGCAGTGCTGACACCTGGCAACTGCTGGGAAGATGACACCTCCTGCTGTGGTCCATGCCTCAAGACAAAAGACCATGATACCTTAAATAGTTCCCATCCCCCTAGCAAAGAGTCAGGTCTCTGTAAGAATGCCTGCTTTCTGTGTAACTTGCTTTCCCATTTGTCCCTAATGTAATCAATTTTACCAATCAATTTATTGATCTTAATTGCTAACTATAGTTATGTCCCACCTTATGCCCGTCTGCTTTGTGAGCTCCCAATCTTTCCCTACCTTGAACCCATGGTTTACTCTATAAAAGTCTCTAGAAAAGACAGAGTCCAGGGCAACCCACTTGGGACCCCCTTCTGTCTCTCTCCAGACAGAAGCTTTCTCTCAATAAATATATTCTACTCTTCATGTCTGTTGTTACTAAAATTCATTCTTCGATTTTAGAGAACACAAACTCATGGACATAGTAGGTTGGGAATTTCATGCTCCTATATCACTATGATCCCAGAATGAATTTTGACTGGTCTAAATCAATAAGGTTCCCCATTCCTCACTGTCCCAGACATTTTGCATTGAGGGATAACTGTATGCTCTAATTTGAATCTTAACTGCTCTCTAGAGGCCTACACATTAAAATTGTTGCCCCCAGGGAGATGGAAGTGAGAGGTGGTGGAACTTTGAAGTGATAGTGCCTTATGACACTAGCTAACTAGGATATGACCTGAAAAAGACAGCAGAACACTAGTCTCTTTCTTTTTTTTTCACTTTCACTGTTATCCATAAGGTAAAAATGCTTCCAATGCCAAGTGTTCCTACCATGCACTACTGTCTCATCACAGGCTCAAAAACAGTAAGGCCAACTAATCATGGCCTGAAACCTCTGAAATCATAAGCCAAAATAAATCCTTCTTTATAAGTTTATTTATCTCACATATTTGTTACAGTGCAGAAAGCTGACTGACTCCAGTTTAGGTAACAGCCTGTCAATGTAGATAGATGGGGTTATTGAGGGAAAGTTCTACATTCCTAAAAAATATTAAAGTAATGTTTTTGTACATTTTCTTTCCCTTTTCTTCTGTCTTGAACAGAAGAAAAGTTGGGGAATGTAAGTTGGGGCATTTTGCTACTAATGGGTGAAAACAAAACCCAAGAGAATCTTAAGAGATGCCAGATCTAATTGTCATTGGGTCACTAACCTAATATCAGCTTGTTAACACAAGAAAAATAAGTCTGTCATTGGGGTGTCTGTTGTTCACAGCAGAAATTATTCCTAGATGGAAATACTTGCTCATCCTCTGTTTCCTTGAAAGAAGAGTTATGTTTTAAATATGAAATGGGTCAAAAAAACTGAGGTACTGAGGGCTTGACCCCCAGAGCAGCAAATTTCAGAGGTGTAGCCTAGAGAGGTGACTGGGTCATGAGAGTGCTAACCTCATCAATGAATCAAGTGATTGATGAGCTCATAGCTGAATAAGCTGCAGAGTGGGCCCCATTTGGAAGAAGTAGGTCTTGTAGAGTGTGTGCTTTAGTTATTTTTCTCATTGCTACTACAAAATTTCCAAAAACCCCATGTAAAGAGATGAAAGATTTATTTAGCTCAGTTTGCAGAGGTTTCTGTCCACATTCAACTGGCTCCAAGGCAGGCTGGCACATAGCAGAGTGGTAATAGTTCATGGCGGTGGAAGACAGCAAAACCAACAAAGGAGATTAATGGTGCCTTTCTACCCCTTATGTCTTATCCACACTGCTGGAATTCAGTGGTGGCAAAGCAATCAGAGAACTGATCACTAATCACTCACTCTTAATCCTAGCATCACCCACCCTAGATTCAGCTGCCTAGGAGAGAACTAACCTAGCAGGCAAACCTATGGAACATATGTTGTTGTATTTTTCTTTCAAGATAAAAGAAGTTAATGTATGAGAGTCATTCTTTTCTAAACTAAAACCTCAATATTCAATTTGTTTGCAGTATTAGCTCTGGGTGATAAATAAGTAGGTTTTTGCTTCAAGTTTGCATACTCATTTCTAAAAGGTTTGCCATCACTGGGCTAACCCATAAAGACACGATAACTGTATTTTACCATGACTCCTCAAAACCATCAGTTTCTCTTGGTAGAAACAAAGCAACAGAACCATAAACACAGAATAAGCACATCTTAAAATCATACTGTCACCACCAGAAAGTTTATGCCAAAGTATTCTCCTATGAAGGAAGGAAAGTTTTCCTACCAGAATGAAAGGCAGTAATTGGTAAATCAAGGTAGTCAGCCACAAGGGATCCAGGGTCATTCATAGTCAACAAACCAGCTAACTGTGGACTGTCTTATATCAGCTGGAGACAATTGCCAACATTCAAGTAGCCAGACAAATTGCATGGTCTCTCTGAGAGATGTAGTAGAAGTTAAGTGTTATGTGCTATGAGAAACATCAGCTCAGTAAATATTTTTTCAGTTAATGAACATTTTCTTGCTTTGAAGGGACAAAAAGACCCTCTAGCTTCTTCAGAGAGGCAGTGGATGTATTTCAGCTTATGCAGAAGAAACATATGTGCAAGGAAAAATAACAGTTCACATAGACCATAATAAAATAACTTGATTTTTGAAGAACCAGTGGGGGGCTAATGGCAAGACCAATCACTTTATAAAACCAAGTCTCCTGGATTGAATGACTTTCATCCCAGCACACTTAGGGAACTTTCTTTTTAGAGCACCAAATCACTGCTATTGCCTCATAAGTTCTGAGTGAATAAATTATTTCATATTAAAATTTATATAGCTGTAGCTCAATGGTACAGCATTTGCCTGATATGAGTGAGGCTCTGGGTTCAGTTCCCAATGCCATCGTCGTCGTCGTCATCATCCTCAAATAAAATTTTGTTTTAAAACATCATCCATATTCTTTCAAGAGAAAGTGAGATCTTGACATCTCCAAAACTGAGAGTTGAGTTTGGTGGGTGAGATGACAGGTGAGATTCTACTACTAAGGAACCTGACTATAATAAGGATAGCTCAAACTTGAGTGCCTGTTAGGCATTGACACTTTACATTGGACATTCATCCTCAGAATCACCTTAGTGACCATTATATTGTACATCGTAGGAAACTGATAGCAAGAAAAATCATTTCCAAAGTTTGAGAACCAAGAGAATCATACAGAATTCTTTAAATTTGCAATTGTGTTCATCCTGGAAAGATCGCACCATGACCATTTTCTTCTGTATCCTTTTCTTGTCCCTTACTACATTCTATGCCATCTGATACTGCTGTCCCAAAGAAACACCCATTTTACATATCATGCTTTCCTTTTAGATTTCATTACAACTCTTATCCTTGCTTATGAGAGAGCTACTTTTCAAAAATATAATCATCAAGTTATTACACAACCTAAAAAGCAAGGCAGTTAGAGATGAAATTACTTTGTTTCCCGATATTCTTGTTTTTCTCTTCTTTTACCAAAGTCGGTCAGGGTCCTGCCTCACCATAATATCTAACATTCTATTAGTTCTTGATGCGTATATGTTGGAAGGAAGAATGAATGAATATATAGGGTACTGGCCTAGATCCCCAATCTCCCAAACAAGTGTACAGCAAAGGCTTAAATAAAAGAAATAAGTTATATGATTTTAGGGCTCCAAGAGGATCAAAACCCATCTGCAGAATTTGAGACTGTGAGGGCTGAGACAAGAAATGCCCCTGGGTAGCCTGTATTTATTATTATTTTCTTAAGCAATGCAGGAAGCTGAACAGACCTTGAGAGTGGTTCAAAGACTTTGCCAAGTAACAAATTATGTCTAATTTAGGAGAACTATCTTATGAGAAGGTCTCCATGTTACATTTCAATACAGGAATGAAATGCTTGTAGCTACAGTCTTTATTTAGTTAATTGAAATGGGAGCCAGGTGTCCTCCTCTGTGAACTTGTCTTGTCCTTTGAAGCTTCTCTTTGTTCACAGGTCATCGATGCCCTGCCCATATGCAGCCCTGCACCTGTATTCAATTTCCAGTTTCAACAGCTCCCAATGTATTCCTCCCTTTTATTTAGTTGTTGCATGGGATTGGTGGTCAGTTGAAACTGGAGAAGCTGTGTTAGGAGAACTCCCAAAATTTAAACCCTGTACATTCCATCCATCTATAACAGCATTCAGTTACCAGTGTAGCCAGCAATTTTCAGAAGCTGCTAGTGATTTGAGTCCTGTTTACAGCTAACATTTTACTATGACCTTGCATTATACATTTTGAAGTTATACTTTTCTACAGAAAGTTCAAGATCAAGTTAAGATGAGACCTGTATTAAATGCAATCAGTTTCTTGCTATCTATCAAGACCAGTTAGGTCTCCTTGAGTGTTGTTTTGGAATCATGCATAGCATCTCTTGGCTCTACAGTCAGTGTCAACCATTAGGATGAGTCATTGCCATTGCTTGTCCAAGTTGTTTTCCATGAAAGCTTAGGATACTCTTTCTCCTGGTGACTCTCCTTAGGTACACCATACATCAAAGATCACTTTCTTCTGTGGCCTCATAACTTCTTGAACAGAATACCAAGGACTCACTGAGTATCTATGGATGATGTAAGCAGAGGTTCTTTTATGTCCTGAGTACTCATTGATCTTGAAGGGCTGAGGCCAAGATATTGGCTATCTTCTTAGCCCATCTGTATTTCTAACTTTTGGTATTTAAATCTCAGTTGTTGAACATCCAGAAGAAAAGATTGATAACAGTACAGTATATCAGAGGCAGTGAGCTTAACATTACTATCTTAGCTAAAAATGGAACAACTTAGAACATTAACTGAAACTTATTTTCTACTATCCATGAATATTTTAGCAGTTGAATACCAATAGAGTGTTAACAGCTACATATTTTACATAGAAAATCAGAAATCTAAACCATACATACTATTGTATCATGACAATTATGACATTTTTGTAAGAATGTGTATTTCCATTTTGACATAAAATACCCCTTTTAGTGAATCATCCCTATCTAATATATAAGAAACTTTATCTAACTTACTGATCTTTAGTGGAATATGAATATCATAAGTTTTTGGTACCAGGGATGTCTGAATATGAAACAAAGTTTTGTTACCATAAAAATCCCTATTCTACATTTTGGAAAACCAGGATATATGAAAGCATTAATACATTAATATAAGATTAATAACAATCATTTTTCATAGCCATATGAAATATTTGTATTCAAACATTTTTAAATAAAAAATCTTATTATTTCTTTTGATGATGATCAATGTGAATGTATTACAATAACATTTTATATAACTTTAGTTGATGTGTCTCCTATAAGGCTATGGAGATCATTGGGGCCTCTGATCAATAAAGAAGAGCAGTTAAAAATGTTGCTAGGAAGCTATTTTCTCATTTATCAATCAGAGTCCTGTCCAATAATCCCAACCCCAAAGGATTTTGTTTATTCATCTTAATAAATTTTTGATGCCATATGAAAAACTGAATCATAACATTTAACCCATTAATTTTTTAAACAGTGTGTGGCTCTCAAGTCAATAATAAACAAAAATATATATTACATTTAAATAACCAATCATTGCATCATTTTGACCAATTGGCAACCGAGGTAGCATTTGGACCAGGTGGAAGCATACTTTGCAATTTTGTAAACCAAATAAACCTTTGATCAAATGATTCATAAATGCAAAAGGAAAAACAAAAGAGAAAAAAATTGTTGAGTACAAAGTAAAAAAAAAAAAAACAGCAGACAAATGGACAAACATGAACAGACAACCTGTACAGATTGGGACAGATGTACACACAAGCACACAGCTTGTTGGTGTCCATTAGAAATCTCTAAGGTCCCCAGGGGCTATCTATACACTTGTATCCTACCCCTGTGCTCAACTAGCTAGACTCTTATTTTCCTGTGTTCTCAGGACTGGAGCAGCTGTTTATCTCCAGTACCACATGCCCTCAGGGTGTTTCTTAGGTGCTTTGTACCACTGAGCCAAATCTTTGCCCCTCTTTACCCCAAATTAAAAGTAGGCTAGGTGCTTTTATTGTCCAGTATGAAGGATTCTTTTTAACCTTTACCTGACTGTTTGTTGTGATATTTTTATCTTTTTTGGAATTTAAAAGTTAACAGTATATACTGCCTATTATGGGGTGGAACTCCATTTTTGTGTTTGAAATTTAAATTGTGACTCTTTTTTTTCTAATAGAAGATACTGCCAGTAGAGTCATTAAGTCAACCAAAACTTTTTAGGGGTTGACGGAATTTCCCTTTTGGTAACTGTTTTTAGTGTCGTGAATTATTTTCTGGATGTCATTTTATTGGATTATGTGTCCTCTCTCTTGTTCTCTCAGGGGAGCTGGAGGTGGATTTTTTGGCTGATTGGATTGTCTCCGGGGTCAAGTGTGGTTGGATAGGCTCACCCTCTGGAGGGCTCAAATTGTATGAGATTGCTTCCAGCATCAGCCTTGTCTCCTGCCAAGCTTGTATATTCCTGGATGGCAGCCACCTCGTGGATCCATCACCTGTTACAAACATAATGCTGATCCCACATTATTAGTTGTATTAGTCCTTTCCACTTTGCTGTACTCATATCTTCCCAGAGCACTTTAAGAGGCCATTGATCTGCTCAAACAGGTTCTTTAGTTTTCCATTGTGAGGGCAGAGCTGTTGTGGTAGGGGACATCAATGGTCTGTGGCAAAAAACCTGTTGATATCTAATACCTTGCCTGTCATTTTTAGGTAGAAAGTTCCTTGTCTTTTTGATCTCCCATCTTAGCCATCATTTGTTTAATCTTAGTATCTGAATCTATTTGTTTAGTTTCCACATTTGTTTAGTTTCAAAATCAAAATCACTAGTCAAAACTAATTTCCATTTTTGTACCAAATCTCTTGCCCAGAATTTAACTGGAATAGGTGCTATGTGTGGTAAAAAGAAACCCTTTTCTTGGTCTACCCCTCATAAGGCAGGGGTGAGGCACTTTATAACACATGCTGAGGGGTTCTGAACTGATAAGAGATGTAGGAGCCCTTTGTGTTGCCCATGTGACAGGCCATTGTTCTGATGCAATTACAGACACATCAGCACCAGTGTCTATTAGACCTTCAAAGTAATTTCCATTAATCTGTATAAAACACATAGGCCTGTCACTTCCTGTCAGTCACTTTCTGTGTAAAGTAAATCTCTGTTTTTGTAGTCTTGCTTTGAGTTTCTTGCTCTTCTTGAGCTGTCTATATTTTAAGAAATAAGGCTTTTGTATAGGTAATAAAACCAACTGTGCTGTATAATATCCCTGTACAAAAATCTGGAGATCCATAGCACAGAAAATAACTTGTGTCTCATCTCTATAATCACCATGGATCACACTAGGCACAATAGCTATTCTTTTTAGATTCAGATCAGCCTTTCCCAGTACAAGACCAGCTGTTCCTCCAAGTGGGGGCCCCCAAATTCCTGTGGGAATTGGCAGGCTAGTCTCCTCCAATGAGAGTGACTCTGCAAGCTGCAGGAAGATCTAATCCTGCACCTGGAATTGTTTTTCTGGTGAGGGAATTGATATTTCTCCGGGGTGCCACCTTTTATGCTGTTGTTAAATCTCTTGGTGCCTTTGCACTGGGTAAAGTCGACTGACATTTTGACTCACAGACTGTAGCACCTCTATTATTTGGGTGGCCTGAGAAAAGGCCATCCTCTCTTTTTTTTGGGGGGGGGGCAAAGGTGTAACATCCTTATGGAATGTAGAATGTTGATATTTGGTCCAATGCTTCCCTTTTTGTCATCTCAGAGTGAGTCCAGATGCAGGACCGAGTCCTCCATGCCAGAGGCACTGTTTCTTGATTCACTGCAGCCACAGTACCTGTCCTATTAGATTTGGTAAGAACTCTGCAATTTTTTCTAATATGCCCCATTTTCCCACAGTTAAAACATTTCACATTTCTCCTTTTTGTATTTGAAAGACCAGCCATAACCTGAGCCATCACATTTGTCTTATATAATACAGTTCCAATGTCTTGACAAGCTTGAAAATATCTCATTAAGTCATTAGTCAATTTTACAGGACTTAAAGCTTTTTTATAGTCATGGTTGGTGTTTCATATGCTAATTGTAGTTACAATGTTTATAGCTTCGGTGTTTGAAACCTGTCTGTGAATAGCTTCTTGTAATTTAGCCACAGAATGAGTGAATGGCTCCTGGGGTCCTTGAAGAATATTTAAAAAGGACATCACAGGAGTCCCATTCTCTGGGATAGTTGTCCATGCTGTTTTTATTAAATCTGCCACTTGCGAATAGAGCTCATCAGGACATTGACTCTGTTCCTCAGGCGGTGCACCTATTCCTGTCCCAGAAAGCATTTCCTCATTTATTGCTGGACTTGGATTAGGACCCATTTTACTTATATGAGCCTGCTCCAAAACAAGTTTTTAGCTTTACATCAAAATGAAAGAATTGAGCAGGAAATACGCATGTTTGTGCCAGATGTTTAATATCATAAAGTGTCAGTTGATGTGTATCCAAAACATTTTGTAAGTGCCCCACTGTGAGTGGACTTTGGACTCCATTGTTAACCACACTTTGTTTAAGTGTTTAGCTTTTCAAAAGGTGTACTAACAACATACTCATGGTCATAAGCATCTCTTTGAATTCCAACTGGGAAGCAAGCAGGGAAGCTAATTTCTCCCCTTTCACAGTGGCTTCTCCTTGAAAACTCCGTAAGTTTCTTCGTAGGCTGTGTGGGGTGTTCTTTTTAAAGGCTTTGGCCCCTGCTGAGGTGACCTGCCCAAGGACTCTGTTTTGATGGCAAGTGCCCCCAACTGGGAGCTCTTTCATTTCCTCCATATCTGAATCAGAAGCTATTGATTGCAAGCTCTGCAATGGACTCAAAACTGAATGAACTAGATTCCAAATTGAGAACATGTCAGGGGAAATCATTTTTCCTGCACTATATGTCTTTTTAAGATTCTTTCCATCACTTTCCCAATTATCAATATCTATAGCGCTTGTATGAGGAAACCATGGATTATATTTGGTTACCTCTTTCAACATTTTTGCTAAGTTTTTCTTTGGTACACAAGCCCCTGAGCATTTAGGTAAGTCTTGGAGAAACTGTATCTTTGCTTTTTGATTAAAATCCCTTGCCCCATTTTTACAACCAGATAAAGTGGCTTGTTCATAACAGGAAGACACACCCTTGTTCTTGCCTCTCTTCTCCAGGTGTCGGTAGTGAAGTTTTCATGCTGTGAAGGCCTCCTTTGTATCCAGACTTTCCACTCTAGGTAGACTTATTCAGAATAAAATTCCTAGTCCAAGGATTGCAGGTCCCTGTTCCAGGCACCAGTTTTCAGGGAACTGGCCAAGATTCCTAATCTTCCAAATGAATGTACAGCAAAAGCTTAAATAAATGACATAAGTGATATGATTTTAGGGCTCCAGGAGGATCAAAATTCTTCTGCAGAGTTCAAAACTCTGAAGGCCTTAGTCAAGGAATGCCTCTGGGAATCCTGTATTTATTTTTTTTTTCAGACAACACAGGAAACTGAACAGACCCTAGTTCAAAAGAACTTTACCAAATAACAAATTATGTTTAATTTAGGAGAACTAAGAGGAGATCACCATGCTGCACTTCACTACAGGAGTGAAATGCTTGAAGCTACAGTCTTTATTTAGTTAATTGAAGTGGGAGCCAGGTGTGGGAGCCTGTGACCTTATCTTGTCTTGTGAAGCTTCTCTTTGTTCTCAGGTCATCCATGCCCTGCCCTTACTGCAGCCCTGCACTTGCGTTCAATTTCCAGTTTTAATTGCTCACAACATGAGTGAATGAATGAATAAGCCACGGGGAACAGAGAAGTTATGACTATGTCTTCCAATGCAGAGTTGCACAGATAATTAAGGTTTTTCTTATTTATTATTATGATCATCATAAAAACATGCTTAGATTATTAAGCACTTATATGTGCTGACACTAATGGGCACTTTTTGCATTTTATTGCATTTAATTGTCATGTCTCTTGACATGTGTTATTATTTCTGCATGACAGATGAAGAAACTGAGGCTTCAAAAACTTATTTACCAAAGATATCAACGGCCCTTGAGATAAGACTTGATTTTCTTTTTAGTATAATCTTATTTTTCAATTGACAAGTAAAAATTGTATGCACTTATGGGTTGCTCCATGATATCTTGGTATATGCATACATTTTGAATGGCTGAGTCAACATATAATACAAGTGTTGTGTCACATGCCCTTTTGTGGGAACACTTTGGTAGCCATTTTATTGTTCTGAACCAAAGTCCCCATAATGTATGGTACTTAAATTTCTTAACCTGGTTTACAACTCCATTTCACCTTTCTCGTGGTTCAACCTCCAGTCCTGCTCCATTTTCTGAGTTAAATATGTGTATCTAGTGTCCTAAGCAGAGGTGATTTTGTCTGTCTGTTTTCACTTAAGAATTCTGCAGGTGGAAAATACAGGACTGTTCTAATGGCTTTGTGATGTCAACAAGGACACAAACTGAAAGAGTTAAACCTCCCTCCATATTGCCTAAAGAACTTACAGTCCTAACTTTGTTTTCTCAAGCCGCATAACTTAGCTCCCCGATAAGCAGCCTCCGGATGCCCCTTGCTCAACCAGGCACCTAGGTAATCAGTCTCCAGATGCCTGACTCCCTGAATCTTGAGATTACAGAGCCTTGCACGAGATATCTCCCC
>PVJX010011846.1:0-52242 GCA_004027295.1 Dolichotis patagonum | reverse complement strand
GTAGACACCTTATTTAGAGAAATACCGATTTTAATCTTTGCCTCATTTTTAAATTGGACTTTCTCTTTTGATTATTGAGTTGCAGGATTTCTTTATATTTTCTAGGCATTGTATCCTATTACACATTTTGCCAGTCTGTGCAGTCTTTTCACTTTCTTGAGTATCTTTTATGCATATATTTTGGTGGATTTCAATTTATTTATTTTTCTTTCATTTTTTGCATTTTTGTGTCTTAACTAAGGAGTCCATGCTTAATCTAACATTGTGAAGATTTACACCAAAGTTTCTAAGGGCTGTACAATTTTAGCTCCTATATTTTGATCTTTGGTCTATTCTAATTTTTGTATATTATATGAAGTAGAGTTTCAAATTTATTTTTTGTTTGTGAATATACACATTAGCAACATTGGTTGAAATAACCATTCTTTTCTCATTGAGTAGTCTTCACACCTTTGTGAAAAATCAGTGTAATGGGGAGGGTATTCCAGAGGAATCAAACCAATAGAATACACAAAATGATGAGGAAACTGGGAAGTCCCACAGTGGTTGGTTTAGGTTGAGGAGACAGGGAAATCAACAGTGGCTCAGTCTAAAAGGCTGGAGTGCTCAGAACCGAAGGGGTCAGTGCTGCAGTTGAGTCTAGGGCTGAAGGCCTAGAAGCTCTTTGATGTCAGTCTCCATTCAAAGGCTGAAGAATCTGGAGTCTGATGTCCATAGGCAACAGAATCATCAAAAACTAAACATGCTAGACTTCTGGGAATGGAGAGTTTCTCTGAGGTTTGGTGTTCAGATGCTGGAAAAGCATGTGAAGAAGAGAAGAATGAGGGAAGTGGGTTCTTGGGACCCACGAAGGGTCTGACGTGAAAATTGAAGCCTATGGGGAGAACAAAAAGAACGACTTCAGTGAAGAAGAAGGTGGCAGGCTACATGTTCTCCCTGAGCTTGGACTCACTGCATGGCAGGAGCGGTTTGGACTCAATGTGGGGGAGGGGCCGTTTGGACTCACTGCATGGGAGGGGCAGCTTGAGCCTGCCGATGCAAAAGGGCTACTGGCAAGCTTGGAAGCCTCCATGGAGAAACACACCAGTCACATGGAGCAGTGTACACAGTGGACTGTGGTGGCTGGTGAGTTACTTGGGCTCAGAGGATTCCCCAGAAGAGGGAGACTGGCCAGTCACCATCTTGGAGAGGAACCAAGAGAATTTAGAATTTAGACAGTTGAAGGCACATGAGAGGGACCAGCAGGCCTAACCAGACTATGCCCAGTGAACTCCAAGCAGCCATCAGGGCCCAGAACCCACCCTGGGCCCTGACTGCACGCGCTCCTGTGGAATCCCAGCACGCATGGGGCAAACTTGGAACTCTGCACCCAGAGGAAACTTGGACTACAATGGATCATCTGTGCTAGCTTGAAGGGAGATTGACTGCCTCACCAAAACAAGATCTCAGCTGGCTCCAGTCAGTGTGGTGAGTATGCCCCTGAAATAGAAGTGTACAGTGGGTAAATAGGGCCAGTAGTAAAGCTCCCTCCAACTAACTGTAAGACCTTGGTAAGTCTGACAAGAGTGAGGGTGACCCCTTCCTACACACAGAAAACATCAGGCAGAGTAAGGAGTGTGCCAAGAAGGACTCCCCCAACTTGAAGAAAATCAAAAGGGCTTATGAGACACACAGTCATACAATAGGGACACAGTAGGGCCTCAGTTAACACAAACACTATAGTCAGGGAGATATGATGACCTGGAATAACCTGAAGATAAAGTCATAGCAGGAACTAAAAGTTGACCTACATCAATACTACTAGGCTTGTCAGCCCAGGAAGATTATAGGACTCACCAAACAGGCCCTGCAGCAGGAAGTCAGGTGACTGGCTCACCTATTCATTGTGGGACCCAGGAACTGGACAAACATCAACCTTACAGTAGGACACCAAAATACACACTACCAACGGTTGACACTAGTGGGTCTGAAGGACCAAACACTAACTCCAAAGAGGAAAATGGCAAAAAGAAAAAGCAAAATGCAATCTCAAACATCCAGTCCATCAGCAGCAAGTACAGGAGATACTGAATTAGAGGACTCCAAAAGAAACACACCAGAAATCTCTGAAAAGATAGCAAATGAAATAAAAAAAAAACCCTCCATAAGGCCATAGAGGAAATCAAATTAGAAGTCCTTTCCAATGTAAAGATAGAAGGAACAACCTTAGTAAAGGAGTTGCTGACTGCAGCTAAAGAAGAAATAGAGAAAAAAGTACAGGAGCATGAGAACAATATAGAAAACAAGCAGAATTCATAAAGCAAACTGAAAGAAACATCCAAGAATCAAAAAATTGTATTCAAAGCATGCAAAACCGTTTAAATGAAGCTGAGGATAGGATTTCAGACCTCAAGGACAGGATCGCAATTAGTGATCATGAAAGGACAGAACTTTTAAAAGTAACAAAGCAGCACAAAATGACAGTCCAGAAGCTTCAAGATGATGCCAACAGCAACAATGTAAGACTAATAGGCATCAGTGAGGATGCAGGAGACAATGTAAAGGACATAACTAAGCTGTTCACAGAAGTAATAGCAGAAAATTTTCCAAACATGGGGGGAAAAATCTGATATACAAATAAGCAAGGCATATAGAATACCAAATAGTCACAACCAACATAAATCTACACCCAGACACATAACAATTAAGATCTCAGACATACAACATAAAAACAGAATACTAAAAGCTATTAGAGAAAAGACACAAGTCACCTATCGAGGAAAGCCCATTAGAACCACAGCAGACTTTTCAGCACAAACCCTCAAGTCAAGACGTGCTTGGAGTGAGATATTTCAAGGCCTGAAAGAAAACAGCTTTCAACCCAGACTGATGTACCCAGCAAAACTTTCATTCAAGTTTAATGGAGAAACAAGATACTTCCATGACAAAGAACAACTGAAGAAATTCACGTTCACCAAACCAACCTTAGAAAGAGTGTTGAAAGACTTACTAGACAGAGATAAAAATGACCACAATCCCCAGAACAACAGAAATAAACCACCAGGTAGGACAAGCAATTAAATATGAGGGAAAAGCAGAAAGCAAACATAACATGGCAAAGTCGAGTCAGTATGTATTAGTGATATCCATAAATGTAAATGGCCTCAATTCAACTATCAAAATAAATAGGTTGACAGAATGGATCAGGAAACATGACCTCACAATATGCTGTATACAAGAAATACATCTAACCCAAAAGGAAAGTCATAGATTAAAAGTCAAAGGATGGAAAACAGTATTCCATGCAACAGGAACCCAGAAAAAAGCAGGGGTTAACTATTCTATTTGCAGACAATGTGAACTTCAAACCTAAAATGATTAAAAGAGACAAAGAAGGTTACTACATACTTGTAAGCAGAAAAATATAAAAGGAAGAACTAACAATTATAAATATATATGTACCAAACACAGGAACACCCAATTATGTAAGACAGATATTAAAGGACATGAAAAACCAAATACACAAGAACACAGTTATTACAGGGCACCTTAACGGCCCATTGTCACAAAGAGATAGATCAACTAGACAAAAAGTCAGCAAAGAAGTAATAGAACTGAATTATACCTGCGAGCAATTGGACTTAGTAGATATTTACAGAGTGTTCCACCCAACCACATCAGAATACATATTCTTCTCAGCTGCACACAGGACATTCTCCAAAATAGACCATATATTATCCCATAAAACATTCTTAAGTAAATCCAAGGTATTGAAATTATCCCATGCATAATAACTGACCATAGCTCACTGAAATTGGAAATTAATGGCAAAAGAAATTGCAAAATCTCCATGCATACATGGAAATGAAATAACAACCTTTTAAACAACCAGTGGGCTACAAATGAAATTAAAGAAGAAATAAAGCAACATCTACCATTCAATGAAAATGCAGGAACAACACATTGTAATCTGTGGGATGTAATGAAAGCGGTCTTAAGAGGGAAATATATAACAATAAATTGTCATATCAAGAAAACAGAACAAGCACAAATAAACAATCTACTGCTTCATCTCAAGCTTCTAGAAAAAGAAGAGCAAGTTAAACCCAAAGCTCATAGAAGAGAGGAAATAGTAAAGATTGGAGCAGAAATCAATGCAATTGAAACAAAAAAGAATACAAAGAATTAATGAATCAAAAAAGCTGTTTTTTTGCGAGAATAAACAAAATTGACAAACCTCTAGCTAACTTTATAAAGAAAAAGAAAGAAAAAAACCCAAATTCAAGCAATAAGGACTGAAAAGGGAGAAATTGCTACAGATACCATGGAAATTCAAAAGATCATGAATACCTACTTTGAAAATCTCTACTCACATAGAAAGGAAAACACAGAGGAAATGGACAGATTTCTAGAAACATATGAACTACCAAAGCTCAACCAAGAAGATATAGCAATTTTGAATAATCCAATATCAGTTATTGAAATTGAAAACATAATAAAAAACTTACCAACAAAAGAAAAGCCCAGGTCCTGATGGATTCACAACTGAATTCTATAAGAAATTTAGAGAAGATTTGATGCCAATACTCCTTAAACTCTTTAATGAAATTGAAAAGAAAGCAATCCTCCCTAAATCATTCCTGGAGGCAAGCATTACTCTCATACCAAAACCACAGAAAGATCTAACCAAAAAGGAGAACTATAGGCCAATCTCACTAATGAACATTGATGCAAAGATTCTCAATAAAATACTGGCAAATAGAATGCAGCAAATCATCAAGAAGATTATACATCATGACCAAGTGGGGCTCATTCCAGGAATGCAGGGATGGTTTAACATATGCAAATCAATAAATGTGATACACCATATCAACAGAGCCAAAAACAAAAACCACATGGTCATATCAATAGATGCAGAAAAAGCTTTTGATAAAGTCCAAACCATGTTCATCATAAAAACCCTTCAGAAACTCAGAATACACGATGTCTACCTCAACCTTATAAAGGCCATCTATGACAAACCAATAGCCAATATTATACAAAATGGACAAAAGCTAAAAGCTTTCACTTTAAAAACAGACAAGGATGTCCACTATCACCACTCCTTTTCAATATATTTCTGTAAACACTATCCAGGGAAATCAGACAAGAGAAAGAAATAAAAGGAATAAAGATAGGAAAGGAAGAAGTTAAATTATCACTATTTGCAGATGACATGTTACTCTATATAGAAGATCCAAAAAACTCCATTAAAAGACTACTAGAGGTAATAAACAAATTCAGCAATGTAGCTGGATACAAAGTCAGTGCTCAAAAATCAATAGCATTCCTGTACACAAACAAGAAACTCACCTAGAGAGAAATTATGGAAATATCACCCTTCACAATAACATCTAAAAAAATGAAATACTTGGGAATCAACCTAACTAAAAATGTAGAAGACCTATATGCTGAAAATTATACTATGCTAAAAAAGGAGATTGAAAAGGATATTAGAAAATGGGAGGATATTACTTACTCTTGGCTAGGAAGAGCCAACATTGTGAAAATGGCCATACTCCCAAAACTTTTATACAGATTTAATGCAATCCTAATCAAAATACCATTGACATACCTCACAGAGCTAGAGAAAATACTCCTAAAATTCATTTGGAAACAGAAGAAACCTAGAATAGCAAAGGCAATTCTGGGCAATAAAGGCAAGGCAGGAGGCATCTCAATTCCTGACTTGAAACTGTACTAACAAGCCACAGTGATAAAATCAGCATGGTACTGGCAAAGAAATAGACCTGAGGACCAATGGAATAGATTAGAAGATGCATGTATAAGTACAAGACACTCAGCCACCTGATATTTGACAAAGGGCCTAAACATGTTCACTGGAAGAAGGATAGTCTCTTTAATAAATGGTGTTGGAAAAATTGGCTCTCCATATGCAGAAGACTGAAACTAGATACATGCCTATCACCATGCACAAAACTAAAGTCTAAGTGGATCAACGACCTAAACATTAAAACAGAAACACTAAATCTACTGAAAGATAAAGTAGTTAGAAGTCTTGGAGACATAGGGGTAAGCAGAGAATTCATGAAAAAATGCAAACTGTATGGAAAACGCTTCAGAGAATCAACAACTGGGATCTCATATTATTGAAAAGTTTCTGCGCTTCAAAAGAAATCACCAACAGAGTGAAAAGAAAACCCACAGAATGGGAAAGAATTTTAGCCAGCAACCCCTCAGACAAAGGACTTATATCAAGAGCATACAAAGAATTGAAAACATCGAGCCCCCCAAATTCAAAGACCCTCTCCAAAAATGGGCATCTGAGATGAACACACAGTTCAAAGATGAAGATATACAAATGGCAAATAAATACATGAAGAAACATTCACTATCACTGGTTATTCGAGAAATGCAAATTAAAAAAGCACTGAGATTTCATCTCACAATGGAAAGAATAGCTGCCATCAAGAAATCAACTGATAACAAATGTTGGTGAGGCTGTGGGGAAAAAGGAACACTGCTCCACTGTTAGTGGGAGTGCAGACTGGTGCAACCACTGTGGAAATCAGTATGGAGATTCCTCAGAAGACTAGGACTAGAAGCTCCAATGAACCCAGCTATTCCCCTCCTGGGTATTTTCCCAGAAAAACTGAAAAGGTCATATCACAGTGATATATGTTCACCCATGTTCATAGCAGCACCATTTGTAATAGCTAAACCTTAAAACAACTAAGATGCCCATCAACCACAGAGTGGATGAAAAGATGTTGTATTTTTATACAATGGAATATTACTCAGCTATGAAGAAGAATGATCTTGAGACTTTCATAGGTTAATGGAGACAACTTGAGACTATCCTCATTAGTGAAATAAATAAGAATCATATTTATAAATATCACATTGTATCTCTAGTGTAAAAAGTAATAAGAAATGTAGGAGTAATAAAACCCAAAATGTGTAATTGCTACTGTAAAAAAGAGAGGAAAAGAAAGTTATATCTAAAGGATGCAATTGCATGTATGTTTAAGTGTGTAAGATGAATGACCATATTACTGTTTTTGTTAGATCGTGGTGAAGAACTGTTAACAGTCTCATTTTTTGAATATGTACTTTGTGTGTTTTAATTTTGTAACTTGAACAACTATTTCCAAGATGACAGTATGTAAGTTATCAAGTAATGATTTCTTAGTGTTTTTTTGTTCTTTTCTTTTTTTCGTTGGAATTCTGTATTGTTGCTACCCTTTTTTCTGTTTTGTTTTCTCTCTCTCTCTCTCTCTTTGGAGGTACCAGGGATCAAACTCATGACTTTTAGCTTGCCAGGTAGAGGCGCTTATGCCACTGAGCTAAATCCCAACCCTTGGGATGCTGAGTCAGGAGGATTGCTGTGCGCAAGATTGAGAGCAGCCTGGGCTACATAATGAGTTCAAGGCCAGTCTGAACTACATAGCAAGATGTTATCTCAAAAAGCAAAAATAAAATTTAAAAAATACAAAGAAAAAAAGGAGAAACAGTTCACTTCAAAGCATGTCTGTGGTGTCACTGGTACACATGGGGCAGATGAATCAAATTTGATTAACCCAAAAGCCAGCCATTGCTTTATAGTGGGGTAGTTGATAATCCCAACAAGTCTATATATTTTCAGCCCCACTAAAGTTCAGGCTGGTTTCTGGCTGTGAGGCTGGAACCAATTTGTTCAGCTTGTAACACTCCAATTTCAACTCAGCGTCCTCACCTCCTGCGGACTTGGACTCCGCAGGCTCACTCTGATACTGGGGGCCAGTAGATGGCGCCAGACCACTACTGTCTAAATTCTTTTTAAAAAATTTTATTTAAAGAGAAACATTAGCCAGAGCAATTAGACAAGAGAAATAAATAAAAGGAATAAGGATAGGAGAGGAAAAATTTAAATTATCATTATTTGCAGATGATATGATACTCTACATAGAAGACTCCAAAATTTCCACAAAAGACTTGTAGAATTAATAGAAAATAAACATGCTCAGGAAAGACTGAGTATACACATGTGAGGTTCCTTGTTCTTTTTGTTTCCTCTGGACCCCGACCATATGGAATGATGCTCCCGCACTCTGTGGGTTCTCCCCTCCCAGATCAGTTCTCCTACACACACACCAGTAGCACAGAAACCCTCAAAGACTCACGCAGAACTGTTTACCAATTTTCTACAAGTCTGTCAACCTAGTCCAGTTGAAAACTAAGAATAACCATCACAGTAGTTATGCCATCTATCTGGTGGCTCTTTTTTAGCTTAATGAGTTGAACTTACTCATATTTAAAAATGGCAAAATTGTGAATTTATTAACAAGAGACAGCATTTGATGTACATTCTGTATTTACAATGTAATCTTGGATAACAGAAAGAAAATCAGGAGAGACGTGAATGCTCACAGGAGAAAGTTTTACAGTATATGATTGCTCCAGATTATCATATGCCCAGAAATAGCTTAAACAATGAAAAAGATAGTTCTCAGAATCCTTCTGCAGTGAAAAGGAAATTTTTTCTTTGCCTGTGATAACAAAAGCATGTAAAGTTTAAAATAAAAAGATTAGACATTTTTTGAGGGCTTATTCTGTTCCAGGCACTATACAACATCCTTCTTTATATTTAATTTAACCCATGGATCAACCCACTAATGGGGCATTTTATGAGTGTGAAACAGAGTCAAATATTCATTTACAAAAGTGATTTTAAGGAAGCGTTTCTAAAGGAAAAGAGGAAGGGAGCAAGGGTAGAAGAGAAGAGAAAACAACAAACATAAGTAGGATTCAGAGCAGTATATTTGGCCTCAGTGTGACCCCTGACATCGGTGGGTTGTAAATTACACACCAGAACTGCCCACCAGGAAGCCAAAGCGTTGGACTGTTAGTCTCACTATTCAATAGCTGCTGGGCCAGGATAACCCAGGGAGTAAACCAGCACCCAGGTGCTCTCTGACCACGGGCAACGGTGGGCTGGCAGCCAAGGGCAATTCCTCCAGCGCAGTCTCAGGTGTTTGTAGGAGGTGTCTTGGTTCTAGATTCTTGGAAACAAAGGGAGGCAGAAGCTGAGGAGGGATGCTTAGACAGTATAAAGGAAGCAAGGCTATCTGAGTAGACTGCTATTCCAAATGGACTGCATTACAAATGGGTTGCATTTTTCCAATTTAAAGAGAGGGGGATAGCACAGGAAGATAAGTTCCCAAAGTCACAGTGAGAATGAGTGCCAATATATCTGATGTCAAATTGTCCTTCCTTTCCTTTTTAATGACACTTCCAGGTCATGACAATACCCTCGTCTGGGAACTTTACAGAATCTCCTCTTAGATATACATGTTTTTCTTAAAACATAATCAACTTTTTCAGACTTTTTATTTGGTAGCTACCAAACTATATGCAGAATTTTATTTGTCTGTAAATGACTACACTCAGGGGCATTACCAGGGAGGGAGTTTATGGCCTAAGTGTCTGAAAGAAAGCACTAAAAAGCCAAAATCTTAAGAATCACAATTCAAAAGCATGATTCATATTTACCTATTTTGATTCCTGGTACTGTATGACTTGCTTGTCACTACTACTTCTCTAAAACTTGGTCTCATGAGCTCAAATTAATTATAATATACTAGTCTCTGCTTATCCAAGCTTTCACTTTTTAAGAGATACCCAAGGCAAATTATAGTCCCAAACTATTAAATAGAAAAGTCTAGAAGGAAATTATTCACAAGTTTTAAGTTGCATGCTGCTGGGAGAACTGCAGTGACGTCTCAAGCATCCTGTCTGGGACGTGTTGGTGAGTATGTGCTGCCAGCTTCCTTATCACTGGGTAGCCATCTGGGTTATCAGATCAGCCACCACAGAGTTGCAGTGCTTGTGTCCAATTAACCCTTACTGTTCTTAATCACGGCTCCAAAGTGCAGCGTAGTGACACAAAGAAGGCACAGGACGAAGGATGCAGGAGGACAGATTAACTCTGCTCTAACGAAGTAAGGCAGCAGTGCACTTAGGAAGGAAATATTGCTGGGGTTTAGTATTCTCTGGGATTCAGGAAACCATTGGGAGTCTTAGCCCACATCCCCTGTGGACACGGGGGCCAACTGTAATCAAAAGGACAGTTTAGGCAGATGACACCTTTCTCCCCCTGCTCTGGGCACTGCTCTCACCACTTCCCATAGTCTAAGAAGATTGGTGTAAATTCTTTAAACATTTGGTGTCATTCACCATTGCAGCCATCGTGCTCCAGGCTTTTTTATGTCGAAGTTCACTGACTGCTGATTCAGTCTCTTTACTTGTTATGTGCCTGCTCAGCTTGCCTATCTCTGAAGAGAAGCACAAAGAAGTTTCATGCTGTATGCTAGGCAGACACTTTACTAAGGCAAAAAGTTCATTTAGGGCCTCCAGTGACCTTGGTTTGTGTTTCCACTCACTAGTGTATTTGGTTCAGTGAGGAATAATTTACGAGGTGTCTGTATGACTTTCATAAGCACATGCCACAGGATATCAAGTGGTCAGAACTTTTACATTCTAAAAAAGAGATCCAGTGGCACTCCTGAGCTCTCTTAGTTACGCAATGTAAGTGTGCAGGGTCTTTTCGTGTGCACAGGGCTGACAGCCAGGACTTCCAGTACAGAGCAGGTCCGCTCCTCCCCTACACGAGCTGCACGCTCACTTTTAGGGCTGAGGACTCTTGTGGAGAGCCGTTCCAGGGAGGGGACTGCCTCATAGCTTTGGGCGTGTGACCCCCGCCTGACTCCACTGGGAGGTGCCAGGAAAGGGAGAAATCTCTGACAGAGGAAATCTTTGGCAGACAAGGGATGCCAAGAAGTGGTGCTAAAAGCGGAAGTTCAAGGCCAGCTGTAAGTTTAGCAAGGTCACTCTCTGATGATGCCCAGCTCCTCCCCATATTTACCATTCGGTCACGCACCGGCTTGGATCTGTTTTTTTCTGAGATAAATTTCAACGTGATGCTGTGAAATAATAAAGGGTGCTCTCTTTAGGGCCCCCAAGACAGATCGACAAGCTTGCTGTGCTGAGGCAGTGATCCCCAGGGGGACCCTTGCCGTTCCTGGAGAGGAAGGGCACAGAAGAGAGAGAGCGCGTTTGTCAAGAGGAAGAAGACCGAGGCAAGGAAGGAGAGACGCGCCCACCAGGCAGCTGGGCCTCTCGCAGCGAGCTAGGCTTGGAGGGCACAAAGGAGGGACTCTTACCAGTTGGGGCTGGAAAATTACCTCGATTTCATTTTCAGTTATGTAAGTGTTTATCGCTGGTGTGAGACGAGGAATCGTGCGGGCTGGGTTAAGTCAGGAGATCCTGTAAATGGAAGCAATGCATCTTTGCCTCCAAGCCCAGGGCCACGTCCTGGAGGGCTGTAAGGCCGGCAGCCACAGACAGCAGTGTCTAGGCTGCGGCCCCGAACCCCCAGCAGTCCTCAGGTCATTCTAGGGCGCATTCTGACAGCGCAGTGCAGCCTCGACGGAGCTTTGGGTGGTCCTTTCTCCTCCGGAGCTGTAGGTCCCCGAGAGTAGGGAGGGGATGGAAGACGCTGCTCTTCCCTGGAGAAGCGGAAAGAACAGTGGAGCTTTCCGGGACCGTCTGGAAGTTTTAGGCGTGGAAAGTGTTTCTGGGCCCAGCGCAAAGCGAGAGAAAGGAAGCAAGACTAGGGTGCAGGGAACGGCTCAGGGCGTGACGTGCGCGGGGATGGACGTGGCAGAGTCCGCCAGGAGGGCGGGCGGTGGGAGGAGCAGTCCTGCCTCGGCCTCCCCCGCTCAAGTCGATTGAATCACACTCGTGCGCGGTCCCTGCGCCCCACCCGGGTCCCCGCCGTCCCTGCCGGCCCCAGGAGCCGGCTGAGCCTGGCAGGAGTCTGGCCGGAGATGGCCCGGGTCCCGGACCTGGAGGGCGCCGCCTCGCGCGCTCAGCCCGCGCCCCAGCTGCCCGCAGAGGCTCGCGGGGTGAAGGCAGGTGAGCGCTCGGCCCGCGCAGCCCCAGCCCCAAAGGCCGCGCCCTGGGGGACGGCGTCGGCGCGGCGCGGGCGCTCGCAAGCTCCTCGCGTGACCGTGGTGTTTCTTTATCTTCCCCAAACCTACAATCAGAAGTGCGTGTGGGCAGCGGCAACTTTTCCTCCGAAGAAGAGGGCGCGGAGAACACGGACGGCAAAGCCCAGGCCGCGGAGCAGCGCCTGTCCCCGCGCAAGACGGCGGCGCAGCTGATGCGCGACAAGAAGCGGCAGGCGCAGCGCACGCTGCAGTGGTAAAGCGGGGTGCGGGCGCGCTGCGGGGTGCAGGCTGGCGGGGCGCGGGCACGAGCGGGGTGTCCGAGGCCGGGCCGAGTCTTATTCGCCGGCCCGAGGGCGCCGCCCGAGCCGTCCGTGCGCGTGGAGAACTCGCCCCGAGCTGCGCGTCTGCTCCGCCGCCGGTGGGGCGCGGAGCCGGTCCGGCCCTGATGGAGCCCGGCGTGGCGCGCGGTGCCACCTGTAACTGCTGCGAGTAACGAGTTTTTGCACTTAGGCGCTGAATACGCGGTCACCGCAGTCCTCCCTCACATGTTATTGGGCAGTTTTGGTTTATAAAATATGATGCTTAAAAAACCAGCTTAAAGGGAGCAAGGGTCTAACACCGATCCACAGGAGGGACGATGCTATGTACTGTATTAGCTATAAAGCAGATGAAGCGGCAGACTTCACAGTTAAAGAGGCACTGTTAATTTAAATAAATGTTCAACTGTTTGCAGCACCTGTCATATACGATTCATTATAAAAATATCAGGTATTGTACTTAGTGGAAAGCCTTAAAAACAAGAATAAGTTTTCTACATATAAAGAACATTTTATAATATTTATCTAAAAGGAAAAGAGCTCTAAGGTAAGAACAGTGTAAAACTCCTCTGCATAATACGAAGAAATGGGAGTATAAATTTTCTCCTAAATTCCAAATAGTAAAAAATAAAAGGGTCATATATTTAATGGTTTACTATGTTGACTATATATATAAAATATAATCTCAACCTTGGAAAAATAGATTAAAATACTAATAAAATTTATTTTTATTTACTTAAACATTAAATTATAATTTGTATATACTGAATTTTTGTAATTACATGCATGACTTCTTTCAAATATTTAAAATATAAACTAATATTCCTTTAAAATTATACTTTACTAAATTTGATGCTGTCATTACTAATTAAGAATTCACTAGATCTGTAAATACAGTAATTGAACTAATTATCAGTAATACTTACTAAGCAATTATTAGGATAATTGGGGGAAATGTTTTGATTTCATATGCATTCTGCTTAAATTAAGTGAATGGAAACAGCTTTAAGTCTATTCCCAAATTAATATTGTATTTGTATCTACAACTGCTCAATTTTTAATTTTTAAATATTTATTTATTTTGATACCCGGGATTGAACTCTCGACCTCACACTTAACAGGCAAGTGCTTGAACTACTGAGCTAAATCCCTGGTCCTGTTACTCAATATTCTGAAGACAAAAATGTTTACAACAATATTAAGAGAGGTGAAAAACGAATATTATGTATGTCGTTAAAATATAATTTTAAATAACTAAATATTTCTCAGAAATTTTCATATTTTTGAAAATATAAAATGCTATAATTTTTGTTTAAATTTTCCACTCTCCTAAAAATGGAGATCATAAATTTTTAAAGATCTGAATTACCTTTATTTTGTGAAAATTTTTTAAAGTTATAGATTAGATACAGAATGTTAAAAATTAGAACTGAAAATCAAAGTGAAAAAATCCCATTAGCTCCAGTTTCACTACAATTGATTGTTTCATTTTATATATGCAAATTCATTTCTTTTGAAACCATAGATCTAATTTTAGTCTTTCTTTTTCTTCATAGAAAAATGAGTGTCTGATACATTACCTTCTCAGGAGACACACTCTTAGCCTTTATCTTATATGTATTGGAATATGTTAAATCAGAAGTCTTGAAGGATTACACCCCTAATTTTAATTTGAATGTATATTCTATATTTCGTTGTTCTTAAATTATAAATATTTATGATTTTACTATTCACAAAGTTTATCCTAAATAGCCTACTAAACTGTTAGAAAGACTAGGAATAGAATCTTGAAGTTTTTATTTCTAGATTGCTATTTAGGTACTTGTAGCACAACTACTTATGGCATTTATATAAATTTCTCTTAATTGCAAATTAAATGTATTAGGCTAAAATTTCAAGGTGTATATAATTTATTTATAATGTGGAATTGAAATGACATGCATTGTGTTTGGAGACATCTCTGTGGTTATGTTTTAGGTATACTGCATGTTTTAGATCATCATTGTAGTAATCACAGTAAAATGATATAAAGATAGAAATGGGCCATATCAACTTCACACTCAAGTGAAATGGTTTACCCCATGTATTTTGTGAAGAAATGCACCCTTCCCTAAGTACTCAAAATTCAGGAGTAGTCTGTGAATGAAAGTAACACTATGTAAGCATTTACCAGTCTGAAGCCTGGCAGCCCTTTGGTGTTGAGGATACTCTTTTAGAAACCTGCTATTTTCAGCTTCATAATTGATATTTACGTATCAAGATGACAACCATGATGAGCAATGAGGATTTGTGGAGAAGAGCCAATGTTTCAGTGTAGGTCAGGAGGAGAGATTTTATATTAGCCATGGTATTTTAATTGCGCTAGCAGAGGTTCACTGGACTTCTTGCTCCTCTAACATTAATCTCTGTGACTTGATTTGTTCTGCCTCAACATGTAAATGAATTACACAACGGTTTCTGTGGGTCAGGAGTCTGGGATGAGCCCCTTGGCACTGAGTGCATGGTCTCACCAGGCTGAAATCAAAGTCTTTTGATGCTGAAATATCCTCTGAGGCTCTGAGTTTTCTTTTAATCTCACTGGTTGCTGAGACTTTTTTCTCTCCAGCTGTCAAACTGAGACCTTCAGTTTTAAGAGGCCACCTGTTACTCCCTGAGAGGTGGACCTCTTCAAAACACGACAGCATGCTTCTTCAACCTCTTCAGCATGAGTGTGTCTGCCACTGCTTAAATCTTTCAGTCCTCTGTCTCTGACCTTCACATCGACTTTCTAGGGCTCATCAAATTAGATCAGGCCCACCTGGGGCAATTGCTTTCTTTATTTCCCCCCAAAATTTAAAAATGCTTTTGATTTATACATAATATTTGTACACATTTTATGAAGCACAATATGATATTTTGATTCCTGTGTACATTGAGTAGTATAAACTCAAGATAACTAGCATATCTATTTCCTTAATTTTTTGTTTATGAAGTTCCTCTCTTCTATTTTGAAGTATATGATTCATTATTATTGTTAATTATATTCACTGTGGTCTGATTTTTAATAATATCCAAAATAAAGCAAGTCTACTCATTAACTTATTTTTTATAGAGTCTGCTTTCAAAATGACCATTAAGTTATTGAGAAAAGAGAAAAATAAAGAGTAATAACGAAAACACTTTTACTTAATTTTTGTCCTTTTTTTTAGGCTTGAAGAGAATTACATAGTCTGTGAAGGTGTCTGTTTACCACGCTGCATCCTTTATGCACACTACCTGGATTTCTGCAGAAAAGAGAGACTGGAGCCAGCCTGTGCAGCCACCTTTGGGAAGGTGAGCAACACACATTGGCCACCACCGTGTGGTTACAGGCAGGTGAAGCATATGGTCCACATTACTCTGAGCAAGTTCTCTGGAAAGAGGCTGAAGTGTTTGCTTTGGGGGCACAATGGAAATCTCTTAAATTCTGTGTTTGGAACTGCTACATGGTTGCATCTTGATTTTGAGCAGTAGGAGCTCTAATGTGAATTTAAAGCAGGCTCGTTTCTCTTTAAAGAGGATGGTGTGGCTGTGCGGAGAAGCAAAAAATGGAGACGATGGGTGATGCAATTAGGGTTTATTCATATTATTTCAATTGTCTGAGTCTGTGAGTTTTTTTTTTTATCTCAATAGTTTTCGTAAGTCTCTGTTATACTCTGAGTAGTTAATACTCCAAATTTGAAGATTTTATGACGGGATTGGTTAGATTTCATTTAAAATCATTTCAAATCATGGTCATTTAAAATCATTTCTTTCTGCCCATACTGTATGGTTAGGGTTGGAATCCATGGACTGACACTACTATATTTATGTATGTTGATATTTTGAGGCTCAGGAAAGAATATTCATCTTTTCAGGAAGCTTTGTTCTCTCAGACCTTTGTCATGGTTCATTGTCTGAGATTCAAGGATATGCCAGAGAATCTTTAAGAAGCTTGGACCTCAAATACTGTATCTCATGTAAACAGGAATCCAAATTCTAACCTGCAAAAGGACTCACTGTCCAGAAAATAATGAACGCTGTGACCTAGAATCCCAGTTTTTTTAAAAAAATAATTTATTTATTTTGAAAACTATGGTGGAGACAGTGTAATATGGCAGATGGTAGTCAAGTGCCCTGGGGTCTAGCCACGACCACAACTAACTTGTGAGATCTTCTGCAAAGTCCTTCATCTCTTTTTTTTAAAATTTTATTTAAAGAGAAAAAAAGCAAAACAGAAAAAAGGGTAAAAAATTATACAGAATTTCAAAAAAGAAACATTACAAAATCACTACTTGATAAATTACATATTGTCTTCTTAGAAATAGTTGTTCATGTTAGAAAATTAAGGCATACAAAGTGAACAAACAGTGAGGCTGTAAACAGTTCTGTTCAACGATCCAATAAAAACTTGGTAATATGGTTATCAATCCCACACACTTAAACATACATGCAGTTATATCCTTTAGCGCATTTTCTTTTCCTCCTTTTGCTTTTTAAGTACATTGTCTGTTTAGTTGTATCATGTTTCAGCTTGCTCAGTACCTTATTGATCTGTTTTTTGTTGTTATTTACTTTTTAATCACCTTATATAATTCTGTTGTTTTGTTTTTGAGTTTCTTGTCATCCATGTCACATGGATGGAGTTGGGAGTTTTTGGAGGTATTTTGTTACCTTGTTTTCTCATGTTCTATTGTTTTATTTTTATTTAATTTTCATTAACTTGGAGGTACTAATATACAACAAAACAGGATGGAATAAAGCCAATTGAGACAGTATAGTGAAATTGGCACAGAACATCACAGCAGGTCACCAGGACAACAATAATAGGCACCATTGTATATCTCATTATCTTCAAAATAGTTGTTCTCCTATTAGGTACAGCAAAATCAAAAGAAATACACAACATTATAGAACACATCAAAACAGAATATTGAATAGAGCAACACCGTTAATCAGGACAAAGCAAAACGGTGATAAAAATATCTGCCTTCAGAGATAGTAGAATGAAACTCCCCCCACTTGCTGTACCACATATGGTCACCTCCTAAGAGATACCCAGATCCCTGGTATGTTTGATTCTAAGCCCGCGCCCCGGTAGGCAGCAGGCTGGTTACTGGTTGGCTCAGCACCCTAAGTTCCAACATGGCGAGGATCTCAGGAAATGCTGTTATTTCTTGTTTCCCCCAGTCCTTCATCTCTTTGATGTTCACTCATTCTGTAAACTGAGTAGGTTATAGAAGGCTGCTTGCAATGTCCATGTGAACATTATCATTTTGTGAGTGTGTTTTACAGCAATATTCTTAACTGGGGATCATGGATGCACCTTAAAAATCTAATAAAAGAGGCTGGGGATTTAGCTCAGCGGCATAAGGGCCTGCCTTGCAAGTGCACGGTTGTGAGTTCGATCCCCAGTACCGATAAAAAAAAATCTAATAAAAATTATAGACACAGTTTCCAGGAGATTAACACAGGTATAATGTTTGCTATGGAACCCTCTGAAGTTCATATGTGGATCTTTTAAAATCTAAGTTTCCTCTCAGGGCTGGGGATAGGTATTTAATCATGAGTAAAACTTTGGACGGATGGGGTCATTATGAACAAACTCAAATCTTCTTTCTCCACATATTGTCTCAGTAGTGACATCAAGCAAAAGTGCAGCCGGAGCATCTGCTTGGTTGACACGGGAGTACGATGCACCTATCAAATAGCTCCCAGCCTCTGCCAGTACATTTCCTACCCCCACCTATTGTAAGACTGTACTGAGTGGTTCCCTGGAGTTCAGCATTTTCTTTGTCAGATTAATTGGTTATGAGTGGCTTGCGTTAGTGAAACTAAAGTAATTGTCTTTTTTTTTTTTTTAGACAATTCGCCAGAAATTCCCCCTTTTAACAACCCGAAGGCTTGGAACAAGAGGCCATTCAAAGTAAGATTTGTGGATGAGTAGTAGATTCTCTCTTTCTCCTGAGGATATAAAATAAATTTTTTTTTTTGGTACCAGGGATTGAACTCATAACCTTGTGCTTGCTAGGGAGGCACTTATGCTGCTGAGCTAAATCTCTCGCCCCAGTATTATCTTTTATCAGTGTACAAAACCAGGTATTTTCTTCTTAAAAAAGCAGACTTTCATCAACTGTAAGAACTAGGGAAAAAAGGTGACTTCAGAATAATATTTAGAAGGAAAAATTGGGAAAGAAACATCATATTATTCTATCTACTAACATAAGGGAGTGGTCTTCACAATCTTGAAGCTGTTTTCGGAGGCAGGAGTGTCATGAAAGAGGATATATCAGAAATGCAGCGGCCAGCCCCATCCACATCTGCAAGGGCAGGCTGTGCCAGGCGTCAGGGCGTGCATGAGACAGAAGGGACTATGCACACTTCAGCTTCTTCCTCTGGCTTTCTCTTCCTGATAATACTATCTCAATATCCCCCTTTTTTCCCTTTCACAACAAATGATCTGCATGAATGCCATCTTGCTCATCTCTTACTGGCAGTAAAAACATAGAGTAGGCCATTGCTTACTCTAGCCAGCCATTTGGTATCTTCAGCATTTATTTTTGTTACTACTCTCTTTGCTATTTCTTGAAAAGAAGCTACCAGCTCACTCCTGCTGCCACTTATCACCTCTCTCTGTCCTACTCTTCTCCTTTACAGCACAAAAACAATGGTGCATTTCCACTGTGTTTTTGCTGCCACTGCTACTGCCACTGCTGCTGCTGCTAATATGCTATTCAAAAGATGAACACAGAAACTTTGGTATCTGCTGGCAGCAATGTCGTACCACCCAGCTGTCTTTCCTTTGTGGCTTTTCTAGTTTCTCCACTGTCTTCTGCTCTACCCTCAGTCCAGTGCTGACCAGCAGAACCACAATGCAGCCTTGTTATCCAGTTCAAAAATATCTGCTAGGCATCAATTTAAAAAGTAAAAAGAAATAGGTGAAGCTAATTTAATAAACTTTTATGTAACCCAACATGTCTAAAACATTGTCATACTATTGCATAATTAGTATACAATTAGGAAGAGGATACTTGACATTTATTCTTTCTGCTAAGTTTTTGAAACCCTGTATATTTTGCAGTTAAGCCCATGTCATTTCAGAGTCACATTTCGCATGCTTAGTGCTTGAGTGCATCTAGGTGTATTTTGTGGTTGCCTTCCTTTAGTACCTTGTCAGCACCTTGGTCTTATGTTTGGCCTCTCTTGAATTTGTCTCTCTTACTCCCAGTGTCATAGGCAGACCCTGACTCTGTCTTCTGGCCCATTCAGGACAATTTTCCAAACCAGCTTTCTAATACTTGGGTTTGATTGTATTCTTCTATACCCAGAAACTCACTGACACATAATTTCTACTATTGAGGGTAAATTTTTCTACCTGTCAGCTCCACTATGACGCCTTTCTGACCCATTTTCTTGTCTTACCATTTACTTTTCACTGATGCACATGTAGTCCATATTCTCATGGATTGCTGCCTGGTACCCTTTTCTTCACCTCAGCTTTCATTTATTGTTCCTGTTCAACCCCCACTCCCACCTTGAGAAAGCCTTTTCCCTGCATAGGTGTTGACATCTTACCACTTAGAGGCATGTATTGTGAGTGTTTTCTTTTGCATATTTGTTTGTCTGTTGGTCACTGTTGACAGCTTGTGCCCTCAGAGCTGCCTGTTGGTACTCAATTCAATGAGGCATCATTCCATACCCTAAGCAGACAGTAATCATTTTGAAGATAGAGATTTTATTCCATTCACGTTTATGTCCTTTCTGCTGCCTGTACGTAGTAGATTATCAATTAATATTTATTTAAATGGTTTCAACTAATATTAATGGTATTGTAGCCTGAGAAAGAGATGTAAAGTAGATTGGTACAGACAAAATTGATCTCTTCTAACCATGTCAGCTTTACTTAAAAATTGACTCAGTGTCGCTTTATGATTTCTACTAACTTTGATCCCCACTGAATTGTGTAAGTAGAGCGAGATCAGACAGTGTTTGAAGTGGAAAGATGGGGGAAAGAAGCACAGCAATGCAGAGAAATCCTCTTGACAAGATCCAAGAGGGGGCCTGTAGGCTGCAGAGAAAGTAAATTAATCCCGAAGGAGCCTTAGGGATTAGGGATGAATCATTAACCCTGTCCGTTGTGACACTGGCCAGGCTTTTAGTGCTCAAGCTGATAGAGCAACCCTTGATGACTCTTGGTAATTTACCTGGATGTCTGAGAGCCACAGGTATGCTAAGGTCAAAGCAGGAACAGTCGTTTTTCTTGCCTTACTGATGGTAGGCCATTTGTTTTTTATCACATGATTATTACAGTTTTGATATTTTTATAACAATAAATCTCCTTATCTAAATTGTCTTTTGATAGCGAAAGATGTGGAATTTATGTGTCTTGTAAGTGGTCTTGTTTTGAAGTGATTATTCTTAGCTGGGTGATTTTCTTGACTTTATTTCCCAGATATAGGCTCAGGCTTTATTTTGGAAGATAGTACATTAAACGCCAACATGGTCTAGTAGTTAAGAGGATGGGTTTTAAAATGGGATAAATTTAAGCGTGAAACTCACACTTCCATATATAGCTATGTGATGCCGCTTTTCATCAGTAAAATGGCATATGATGTCTCCTGTAATTGTTGTGAGACTTAAATGAGATAAAGTATAGCAATGAATGGAAGAACAAATATTTTCTGCTTCACTCTCTTTAATAATAGAAATTAGTTAATGAATATATAAAATCTTGGTAATGCAGTCAGAAGTTGCTATTTATTAATACTGCACAAAAACAATGGACATATGTGCACATTCGTTGTCTCTAATCTTTCCATGAAGAACATAAGACTGGAGTTACGGAGGAAATTGAAGTCTGAGGTATTGACTTGCCCATGACCACAAAGATGCTACCCGATGACAGTGCTGACACTTCTGTGAAGGTTCATCTGACTCGAAAGCTTATGCTTACTAATCTAGGAAAAGTAAAAAAGCCTACCTCTTTCTGATATCAAAACATTTCTACAAAACAACTTTTGGGTAGTTGTGATTCATGAAGTATAGGTTTTATTAAGTTTTCTTCGTGACTTACCATTCTTAAATTTTATTACATTAGACTATTCATCAAAGAGTGAACAACACTTTATTAAACCTCAATCATTAATTTTACATAGAGATATCTGTGTTTATACAGAGATACATTTTCAACACCAATGCAGTTTTACTTTTTGCATTTCAATTTTTGTCCTAAGCATTATTTTATAATTTACAACCATTGTACAATGGCTGTTTAATATACTATATATTTATATTGTATGAAAAATATTTTTATGTGTATACAGTATAAACAACTGAATGAAGCAGAATTATTGTCTCTTGTTTTCTTCCAAATGGTTGTCCATATCTTTGCATACGGGGAGTTCATACTAAATAACATAGCCAATCTTTTCACGAGATGTGTAGTTCACTGGCTCCCACTTGCTAAGTGGGGGGGGGAAGGGGGGACACATGGGACAGGGGACAGGACGACATGAGATGTTTGATTCTCAGTAAAATTTACTTTAAACAACAAACTTGTTATTCATTTATTCTAAATTTGTTAGATGGTATAGTAAAATATATTAATATTTCGTAACTGTTCTGGTGATTATTAAAAACAAATTTTCAAGTTTTGTCAACTTTCATCGACTAGAGCAGGTCTAATCATTTCATTTAGGATTGGGTTATGATTAATTTAAATGGCTTTTGTGTATTCAGGGACAAAGGAGTCTTACTGTTTCTAAAACTAACCTCGGGTGTCTTAGGGCTTATGGAGCAAGGCCATATTCCAAAGTTCACCAGTCCACATGTGCAGTCTTGGAATTAAAAAGCACTGATCTGTGTGGTTTGCACTCTACAGACCAACTGAATTTGTGTCCATCTCCAGACTCCATCTATCTGGGTTCTGAAATAACTGCACCTCACGTGACTGTTCCCACAACTCTCATCTTGCTATAACCCCGATTTCTTTCACTCATTAAAAGTGAGAGATAAAAAAATGTTCAATGAAATAAAGCAAACGAAATTTATTTAGTCATAGGGAAGAGCTAAAACACTTAAAACAGGTAGATTCATTAAAGGTTTAAAAACCCCAGTGTGTGTAATCATTATGTAAGTCCAGACATCATCTGTTGTCAAGACGCTATTAGACACAGTTAGAAATGGTGGTTTTGTCCCTGGGTGCAAGTTTGATGTTTTGTGTAGGAAACCACTGCTGTCAACGCTTATGGGAAAGACCACAGGTTAACAGGTGTGAACAGGAAGCCTCACTCCAGAGCATACCTGCTTCACTTTCAGGTTTCTTTTTTTTTTTTTAAATTTTTAATTTTTATTGGTTCGCATTTGCAGTACATAGTAATCTGTAATATCTTCAAATTTGGTTTTGAAGAAAAATGAAACAGTTTTATAGGTACAGTGCAGTCACAGAGTACTTCTTGAATATTTTATGGTAATGAATATATTACATCTGGAATAAGCAATTCATATTTGTATTAATGTGCAAAACATGGTTCTAAAAGCTTTTTGAGATTCAAAGAACTTTCAGACAGGGGAAAAATACCTTTCACTCTTAATACCAGTTATGAAGTAAGACCTTTACAAGAGCCTCAGTGGTAGCTAGGCCCTTTGCACAGAGGCCTGCAGAGCCTGGGTTTTCCCCTTATTCACACCAGCTTGGGAAAAAGTCAGAGGCCACATATTTGAGGCCACAAATAGATTTCACACACATAAGAGACTGTTTGATTTGGTTACATTTTAATTTTTGTAGACTTTGAGGAACCAAATCTTGGTTTTCAGACATGATGGACAAAGACTATCATCTTATTTATTAGCGGTGATTTAGTGGGTTAATAAAACTGATATGGCAGCTGCTCTTATCATAGCAAGTTATTGCAAGTCCCTGACTGGCTTAATCCCATCATTTCCTTATCTGTTATCATTTGTGCAGTGTAAACTAACATCAGGGTTCTTCGCTCAGTGAGAACATATGTTTCACAGATTCTATATGCGGACTGAAATGGAAAAGAAGAAACATAAGTGCAGGTATAAATTGATCTGCAAATGAACAAAAAGTATTAGACACAATGTAAATATTTTAGTTGTATAAAAGAACTGCAATAATTGTATTTGTCCTATTAAAATCTCTAATATTTTATAACATGTTCACTTTCAAATGTGGACACAAGAATTAATTATTTTTATGTATTCATAAATTATACATGAGATCCATCACTTGATGTAAGATATAGAGCTGGGGAGAGTTGATGGGAATGAATGAACACAATTTTGTTTATAACTGGAAGAAACATTTTCTTGAAGAATTTAGCTAATAATATTCAGGATTTTAAAAAATTGTCATATACCTTCTGTAATAAAAATGTATAATAATTATCTAGTAAGAAAGAACTTTGAAATGTGTGGGAATCTTTATTCCTACATCAACAGTCAGGTAGTAGGATACATTAAAACAGCTAGTTGTCTCACAGTGAGTCAAATTTCACTTTTTATTTAACAAGCACTAGTATATGTTCTTGTTACGTCAGAATATTCCTGGAAAAATTTTCTCAGCAGTATTTATTTTGAAGAAATCAATTAACAACAAAATAGTGCTGTAAAATGTTACAAGGGAGTTGAAAAATCCATGTATACTCTGCATGAATTCACTCTTCCCAGTTTTATGAGGTTTATGTTTAGTGGCTAGGAAAAGACAGAACAGTTCATTTATTATCTCTTCTTCTCTGTTGTGAAAGACACTAAATCATCTCTCTGATGATAACATGTACCTAGCTGGGCTAAATGAAAGATTAAGGGCTAAGATTATTTTACTGGCTACAGAAGAAACTAGATATAAAATGTGCTAAAACGCTAAGTGGTCACTGCAGAATACTGAGATTCATACTTTTAACAATGGGCTTTCTACTTAAATATGTTTATTTAATGTCTTTTTATAATATTTAGATATACAGCATCTGCTGAACCTCAGTATGTTACTGGTAACATGGAAATGCATGTTAGGTGATATTTATGGAAATTATTGGCTTTAGGAAACTTTGTTTTGTTGGTTTCTAAATTCTTGGAGAGACACATTGATTCTCCTAGTCAATGCTTGAAGAAGTTTCTTTGCCATAATTTCTAGTGGCGAATACAATGAAGGTAAAGATTAAATTTTCTTCCTCTAAATCTTAGAGTGCCATAGGGAAAGTAAGCCCTGTACATACATACTAATCATCCAAGGGGTCAGGTTCCCTGATAAAGATGGTCAAGAGAGGCATTCAGGGAACGGGGTCCTGGGTTAACCTGCATGCTTTGCAGTCGCCCACAAGGTACAGATAGGAAATGCAGACATGAGAAGAAGGGCAAGGCCAGTGGAGGTTTAGCAAAATAGTGTCACCAAGGAAGAAAGCATAAACTGTTTATGAGGTCAAGCAATCCTGGTGGTGATAGACAAGTTTATACAGGTTATAAATGAGGTAGGGCCAAAGGATTGGGGAGATTTCCTTATGTCATATTAGGTAGGAGAATCTTTGATCCCTACCACATTTTAAATTATGCTGATGATAAATTTATGATAATATGCTCTTAATGAAAAACTTTTATAGTTTCCTTGGTGACATATTGTTATTTTTAACTTTCTCATGTTATTCATTCAGTTGTTCAACAAATATTATTGGCTTCCTGTATATGGAGCTTACACTCCAGAGAGAGGTTTTGTTTATACATGGTATGTCAAGTATGAGTCACACAGATGAATGGTGTGGCTCTTAATGAATGTGTCAGTTACCCATTCTTACTATATGTGACTCATGAAGACTAGAAGGGAGTATATGCACAAGTACAAACATATTAAAAAACTATGTCTCACTGAAAAGCTTCTAGATGCAAATAATCTTAAGTAACAAAATTAGATACAGTGTATTTTCTGTACCTTATACTGGGAAGGAACATGGTCTGTTGAAAAAGTTCCATGGAGCTGTGGGTTTGAATTTTGCCTTCAATCTCATGGCTTTTTTAAAAAAAATTATCTTTTTGAATAAATTAAGTTTTAAACCACTGTTTTGAAAGTGAACTGGTAAATGTATCCATACAATTGTTTGCTCGTAATAGTTGTTTGATAAATGGCAACTATTTCTATTATTATCTACTGTTACTACTTCAATCATAGTATATTAATTCTGTTTTTTTTAAAGTTAGGGAATTTTATTATTTCTTCTTTTTTTAGAATTGAGTTTATTGGTACATTATAGATATACATAATGATCATATTCATTATAGGGAATTTGTACCCATACATGATATATTTTGATTCCTCTTCTTTTCGCAATCCCCTCTCTCTATCCTTCAACCCATCTTCCCCTCCCTGCTTACAAAGATTTGTTTCCATTTTATCCTTTTTTTGTTTTTGTTTATTTTTCCTTTTTCCTTCCTTCCTTTCCCCTTCCCCCACTGTAGTTTCCCTTTTCTTTTGAATATTTTCTTCCCATTTCACAGTATCTATTGTGTATTTTTGGTCTTTTTTACTCTTTCAGTTTTTCACACCAGGGAGACAATGCAATGTCTACACATATGAGTCTGATTTATTTTACTTACGTGTATGATCTTAAGTTGCACCCATTTACCTAGAAATGCCTCAAAGTTATTCTTTATGGCACGGTAGTACTCTACTATATAGAAAAGCCACATCTTTTCTTATCATTCCTCGGTTGGTGGACATTTGGGTTGTTTCCAAGATTTGGCTGTTACAAACTGTGCTGCCATAAACATGTGTGTGCATATATCACTGTAGTATGATGTTTTTAATTCTTCTGGGAAGATATCCAGAAGGGCAATAACTGGGTTGATTGGGACCTCTAGTTCTAGTTTTTTGAGCAATCTCTATACTCATTTCCATAGTGGTTGCACCAGTTTACACAGTGGAGAAGAGTTTCGGTTTTTTCCCCACAACCTCTCCTGCATTTATCATTGGTTGATTTCTTGATGATAGCCTTTCTTTCTGGGGTGAGAAGGAACTCCAGTGTTGTTTTAATTTGCATTTCTCTAATAATCAATGATGTTGAACATATTTTCATATATTTGCCATTTTTATTCATCTGAAAAGTGTCTATTCAACTCAGATGCCCATTTTTGGATTGGGTCTTTAAATTTGGAGGGTGGGCTGATTTTTTTTCAGTTCTTTATATCTTCTAGATGTAAGTCCTTTGTCTGAAAGATAAATGGCTGAAAGTTTTTTCCCACTCTGTCAGTTGTCTTCATTCTGTGCATTTCTTTTGTTCTGCAAAAGCTTTTTAATAGGATGATATCTCAGTTATTGATTCTTTGTATTATTTCCTGTGTTATTGGGGTGTTGTTCATGGTCTTTGCTTGTATCTATGTCTTCAAGAGTTCTGCCTATTCTGTCTTTCAGCAGATTTAGTCTTTCAGACTTAATATTTAATCTTGATCCATTTCAGTTTTAGTTTAGTGCATAGTGATAGATGTGGGTCTGGTTTTAGTCTTTGGCATATGGAAAGCCAGTTTTTCCAGCACCATTATTAAGGAGGCTATCTTTCTTCTAGCTCTCTTCTGACTGTCTTTGAATTCTCACTGCCCAGCACACAGTGAGCACTGAATGTGTTGAAGGAGAGAGAGTGTCCTTTCCAATGGCTCCTGGTTCCTGTTTCCATGGTTCCCACCCAGGCCCTATGGACAGGACAGGTTCTCATCCCTCAGCCTGCATCAGTAGGAGGCATTGCTCTAGGAAGAACATGGTGCTCCCCAGCTGCGGGGTCAACTATTGCTGATGGGGTCACTTTCCTGGGGTCAGACCCCAGTGTCACTTTCATTTGAAGTACAAATAAAATACACACATTCCTTTAGAAGGACTGTTTTTGGTAAATATAAAATCTTGGCTCTGAATGCAGATAGAGGCATTAAATACTTCTGTTTGTAGAGAATTTGGCTGTAATGTTCAGAAATGGGTGCAAGGGAAACAACACAGTGATTTTGTGAAACTAAGGAGCAAATAAATTGTGTAATGAAAATTCTTTCTTTAAAATCAAAAGTAAGGAAAAAAGATAGATCTATGTTAGCCAGTGTTGATTGGGCCATGGAAGGTATAAAAATGTGATCATCATGTTACTTTAAGAATTGCCTCTTTGCTGGCAGTTGTGGTCCCTGGCCCATGGCCGGGAGCCTCGGCCCAAGCTGCAGTGGCCTTCAAAGCAGGAGACCCCACGGGACATCCAGGTCTGCTTTGGCCACTGTTGTGCTGGCAGCACAGGAGCCGATACAGTGCACGTTCCATGTTTGTTGAACTCACAGCATCCTTTTGACTTTGGATTTTTAGCCACTTCTTGTAAAGGTAACACCATTTCTTCTTGGTTTGCATAGCAAACCACTTAACCATGATGTTACTCAAATATTGAAAAATGAATTAGAAACAAAATGTAGAAGTTATAGTAAAAGAAACTTACCAAATTAAAAGCAATGCTTAACATATATTGCTGTAGCAAGTGACTAAATTGTAACTATTTAAACTTTAAAATCTATAGACAAACAGCAAGTTTTGCAAAAGAACAGGAAATTATGATTTCTTCTTGTTGTAATACAGCCTGTTGTTCACAGGCATTACTTGTTTTATATTCTTTTCTGTGTAGACATTTCTTTTGGTCTCTCAGTTCTAAAATCTGACAAAGGTGGAGACCCTGCAAACTCTCATACTCATTAATTGTAATCCTACTACTATACTTGTCTGAGTATCATTTAAATTTGCTAATTTGTTCTAGTTTTTAAGTGCGTCTCTTGTCTATTTCTGCTAACATAGCTGTTTTGATAAGGTCTTTTTGATTTAAGCTTCTTTTAGTTTCAAATTAGAGACATAAATCAATTCAGTATCTAGATTTCCCAGAAGTTTCATATTTGATTCATTTGTCTCTGTTTTAGTACACCTTGGAAGTTCTTTTCCTTGACACATATGGGACCCTTTCTCTGTTTTTTATAAACAAAACAGTTATGACATAGTTTTCAGATTACTAGCCTGCTACCAAAATTGAGAACTTAGAAACTCAATCTGCCACAAATATAGATATGTTCATTTACTGTGATCACTCCGACCTATCATTTCTCAAATATGACAATGTTTTTTGACAATATTTCTTATTATAATATGTGTATTTTTTAAGGTCTATAAATTCTTCTCCAACTCAAATGCCTCTAACTCAGTAGAGGCAATTTTGAAACCTGACAAGTGAGACTTACTGTCTGACTCTTGCTTTCAAGGGCTTGTCCTCAGCCTCTCATCTGGGACAAGGAGCCCATGGCCTGCCTGAAGTTGGCCACCAAAGGCCACATCACTCTCAAGAGCCCCTGAGCCCTGCAGCTCCCCATCCAAACAGCCTAGACTTGCTTCTGTGACTCCCGTGCAGTGGTTCCCATTGGTCCTCAGAGGCTGCACTGTCTTACTGGTGTGCATAGTAGACTGAGGGTGACCTGGAAACTGCTCTTGGGGGCGATGTGGCTAGATCCTGGATGTGCAGTGCCCTCACACTGGGCAAAGGGTAGAGGGTTCACAGTGAGCGAGGGCTGGTGTTGGCCCACCACTATGCTCCCTTGGGGTCCAGAGTCTGAGCATTTTGAATTCACATTTGCCTACCAGATTCTGATGGAGGCAAACTATTGATATCAGAGGATAAGACTACCTTACTTAGCACTTCGTTGACTTTATTTATACTTTCAAAATATTTAGATATTTAGTGTGTCAACTTCCATTTCAAAAATGTTTAGAAGTGGAAGCACTTGGCCAGTTCCTGCTTTATTTTTGCGGTTAGAAAAAGGAGACTTGAGACTCAGATCCCTCACTGCTTCATCACTCTGAACTCAGATGGTGATGCCAAGAATGACCCTTTTAAACAGTGAGTTTAGAGCACACTGGGAATCTGCTTGTTCTCTCTTATTTCATTTCTTTTCTAATCTTGGATGAAAGTTGGTAGAAAGGATGGGCAAAAAGGCAAGATCATGGCAAGTCCACCCACGGCTATAGTACTTACTGTTTTTACTTTAATTACACCCAACTCTGTTTTCCCTTCAAAAGCTCCCTTGTTAACACAGAGCTGGTTCCTGTTGTTGCCCTAGGTATCATTACTATGGGATTGGCATCAAAGAAAGCAGTGCGTATTACCACTCCGTTTACTCTGGAAAGGGCCTCACAAGGTAGAGTCACACCACATTCAAGTCAAATTCTCTGCATCTCTTCAAATGCATGGTATCTATTGCATGAAATGGCTTTTGGATTTTGCTTATTAAAATGTTTTCTTTATTTATACAGCTTTAGCGTCAACTTTGTGTTGACAAGTACAGCTACACAGTCTAGTAGAAGTAGCAGGTAAATTCTCTAATTTGCAATAATGATAAATCAATGGTGAACTAAGTATACCAGGGAGATGAATAGGAGAAATTGAAGAAACAAAATTTCCTTTAAAGTGTTATGTACTCATAAGGCTGAGTTGATTTTCAGGATGGAGTCAGTAAAATTGAGGCAGGAAAGATATGTTTTTCTAAGAGACAATGTTTTAAAGATTTATGTGTTTAACTGGTGCCTTATCAAGATGAAGAGTTTATTATAATAATAGTTATGCACATATAACTTTGAATGTAATCTTACCTCAGTGAGTGAAGCTACTGACCTCTTTGGGTCCCTGTGACAGGAAAAACATAAAGAAAAAGAACACATTGCTCCATGCTGTGATTAACTCTCATTAGGAAGTTATTAATCAGGGACATGATTAATCAGGGACACTGGGATCAGTGATCTGTACCATTATTTTAAAAATGCTGAAACTCCGGATAATTATAACTGCATCAGGGATTACCTAATGATATGATTTACCAAGAATTAATCTTTGTTATTAAAAGAAGAAATTACTTTTAAAAGTAAACTATCTTGTGGAAAAAGAAAGTTTAGTTACCTGAGTAATACTAAAATAAATCCATACTACAAGGAACATAGGAGCATCTTACTAAGCACTACCCACTAAAAAATGGAAATGCAGGCTGGTACATACAAGTGTTTAATATTCTGTGTCCTTTGCTTGCTGTAACTCTTGCCTTTTTCCCTGAGCATTTTTCATTTCACTTTCCCCTGTAAGACTTTTTCTTTCAAAATCTGAAAAAGGTGCTAAGCTTCTTTAAAAAAATTTAATTATGGTATGAAGTCATTATGTTTTTAAGCCCTCTTCATTTCCTTGAATGAAATAACTGTGACTTCTGAACTAATAGAAAGTATACTAATTTTTAAGGTTTTCTGGGAGCAAGCTGAAGAATGAGGTAAGCATTATTTTCTTCTTTATTTTACATCCGCTGTAATTTGTTTATCTTATATTCAACAATATGTGTTAATCAGCTCTGTTGTCAAACACAGACATAAATGTTGTTTGTTGGGATTCAGTTAAGTGACTATGGGTTTCAAATACAGGTAACTTAGATTCGAGGCCACGATGAATCTTTTCATGGGCCTACAGAACAATTTCCAGTTAACCAGAAATAATGAGTTTTCAGCTGTCTTTACTTAATATCAGACATTTAAAAAGAATAAAAACAAAAAAAGAATACTACTAATTTAAAAAGTTTCCACTGAAATGGAAGCAAAAGCCTAAGTTAAGGATATAGAAAAATTAGTTTTTGGAATATACTTATTTGGACAAAAACATTAACAGTTATCAAGAAGCCCAATGCTCTGTCATGCTATGGTTTGGTTTACTTTTTTGTTTTCTCCCTCCCTTCCTTGGTCTTATCATTCCTCCTTCTTTCCTCTCTATCCCTGGGCTGTCTCTCCACGCCCTCTTTAGGGAGCAGATCAGCAAACTGACTTTATCTAAACGAGTTAGACTACCATTAGGGACTGCATGGCTAATTAAGCACCTGATAAGGCTTTCATTATCCTCAACTTAACTAATCATTAGAAGGAGGTGCCAGAGACTACAGAGCACATGGCAGTGCATTGCATAGTAAATCTGGACCTGATGATATATATATTGATATATATACATATATATGTATATATATACTGATATATATGAAAAAATGCATATATATATTCTAATGGTAAAGTGTACTCCATTAGTTTGATAAAATAATGCAAAATATGTTATCTTAAAGAAATAATAAAGGTCTCCAAGCCCCTGAAATCAATTTTCCAGTACTTTTAGTACTGGCTAATTACACAAATAAACTCCGTCAGATTGCTTCTTTTATCAATGGAATAATAGCTTTTTATTAGATAAACAATTGTGAAACTGCAAAAATATTGACTTAGAAATACATTTTGGTCGGTAGGATTTTAAGTAATTGCCCTCAGGTGTTCTCCCCTGTGAGGTCAGGTGGAAGGCTGTGAGCACTTAGCCTGCATGGTACAGGGCAGTTCACCTTCTTCCCAGGCAAAAGACAACGTTTCCAAGTCTACAAATTTGGCAGGAGATTTAGTTACTGAAGTTAAAATATTCTAGATAAGTATACATATTTGATAATAGGTCCTGGGAATGTAGCTCATCAGCACAGTGCCTGCCTGGCAAGCGGGAGGCCTTGACAATTCTCAGTACAGAAAAAGTAAAAAAGAAAATAAAATATTTGCACAACATAGTTGAAACTAGAAAGATTATGTGTATTAAGGTGACCATCCATGACTGCTTGCTTAGGACAGGAGACAGTCCAGACCGATTTATATGTATATGGTATATTCAGGTTATTTGGGCATTAATAACCATGAGGTAAGGAGCACAGGTGCTATTTTATAGCTTAGGCAGAGTAAAATAAATCAGAGTAAAGTTCTATCTTTTAAAAAACCTACAGTCAAGATATTAACTAACATACTTGCTATTAAGGGTATGGGTGTGTTGGCAAAGTAGTGAATGGATACATTTAGTCCTGAGCCATAGAAGCCATGTAGTGTAGCAGGAAACATCCTGAACACATAGTCATAAAAAAGTATCAAGGTTATCATAGTGTAAACTGAGTTGAGTGGCTAAGGACATTTTCCATAGGGAATGATATTTAAGAAGAGACCTAGTGTCAGTGGGGTGTGGAGGAGTACAGCAATGTGGAGTGAAGGATGCAGGGTTTGGACCGATGGAACGGCACAAGTCAAGGTTTCTCCACTTTGGTGAGAGACATTTTGTTCCAGATAGTTCTGTTTGTGAGAGTGTCCTGGGGGATTGTTGGATGTTTAGTGGCATCATAACATCCATGGCCTGAACACCCCAGATTACAGTAGCAACACCTCCCCCAACAGTGTGATGAACAAAAATGTCTCTGACATTGCCAAACGCCATCCACTCCTATATGTGCGAGCAAATAAAAAAAGTAAATCATTTTGTAAAATTTAATAAATAAACAAAAGAAATTCAAGATAGCGCCAGTGTAGAATGAGATGGAGACCTCATAGTTCTATATAATATGTAGACTTGTATTATGCACAATTTTTAAAATTGAGAATTCTCAGAAAGAAAACTACTGAAAGGGAAAAGTGTCATCAGAGTTATGCTTTATTAAAGAAACTCAATCTGGCTGTGATATGTAAAATCAGTTGTAAGTGGGCAATAAAGGAAACCAAAGGATTCCTGGAAAAATATATGGGCAGACTGGGAAAGAGATCTAAATTAGGATAGTAGCCCCAGGGACGGAGACAAGTGGCAGTTTTTAGTTAGGAAATATTTGAGGAGACACTGGTAGAAACTGAGTAGAAGGGTAATGTTTCAATTTGGGCCATGTCATATTTGATGAACTTGTGAAACTAAATTTGAAGTAGGCAGCTACAGATATGTAACAGAAAAAGAGGATTTAGAAATTCAGGTTGATGGTAATTGAAGTTATGGTAATGGAAAAGAAGGCTGAGGGGAAAATAAATAAGAGAAGAGGTTACCAGAAAAGATGTGCAAAAAGTAAGAGAAAGGAAGAGGGTCAGCAAGATGACCAAGGAAAATCCAGAGAGCTGAAAAGCAAAGGAAACTGTGTTGTCACTGAAGCCAGAGGGGAGAATGCTACCAATGGAAGAGCATCAAATGATGCTAAGACGTCATTAAGGTAGCTACTGGAAAAGGTCTATGGGCTTTGGTAATTGATGACTTCAAGGAAAGAGTTTTCAGTGGTGGTCTGGGGTTTGATTGGAATTTTCATCGAATGTGGAACATTTAGACAAGTTAAGGGCAATAGGTTGGAAGAGAATTTGGGGTTTAGTTTGAAAAAATGATTAGACTAATTCTGTAATATTGGTAAAACATACCCAGCAAAGTAGACACTGAGGAGAAGAATGAGAGAACGTCCAGTGCATAAGATCACCGAGGAGATGAGAGGGCAGAGCTTCCCAGTGGAGAGATTTCCTCCTTGACTTTTTTCCAGTAAGGAAGGCACACTGTTCCATTAAAACTGGGGAGAGTAAAAGGTAAATTCAAATGCAAGCAAATTTGCAGATGTTGTGGGAGGACATTGAGATAGCTTCTGTTTGGTGATTTTGGATTTCTCTCAGGCTAGTGGCTTGGATCATCTGTTGTGAATGAAAGTTGTGGAAGAAAGTAGGAGTTTGAAGAGCTTAAAGAAAGTCCCCGGGGTTCCCAAGCTGGATTTCCAGTGAAAGCTTGCAAGCCGACCTAATACCCCGAGGCACTCTTTGTATGCAGGGCACTAACTCTCCTGCAGGTGGAGGGATACTTGCCAAGTGCCTTCAGGGGGAGAAGATTCAGAGCTGGGATCTTAGGTCCTTTTGGTGGGACATCATTTTCTCAGAATCTTCCATTAGCATAGGTAGGGATAATCTTTGATGAAGACAGGAAATGTAAGAAATTACAAAATTTAAATGGTGAGAGCCAGCAAGAATGCAGAAATACTCAAGAGCAGCCATAAGAGAAACATACTACCTGTTTGAAAAAAATACAGAACCAAAGAAAATTTTAAATGAAAGATATACTGTATACCTGACTAGGTATGACAGATATCATAGATATGCCTATTCTTTCTGAATTAATTTAGACATTTAATATGCTAATAAAAATTAATTAAACTTTTAGAAATCATCAGAATGGTTATCAACAATCTAGAAGAATATTAGGAAGTAATAATAGCTAAGAGATATAAACAAGAAGAGTCAAAAGGTAACTTGTTTGTTTGGTAGATATAAAAATGTTATGATACTGCAATACTGACTCAACTGTAGGGAGAATAAATCTGTGATTGAAATATAGGTGCCTGAAAGAAGACCCTAGTGTTCAAAAGGATTTAGTGTATGATGATGAGGCATTATAACCAAAGGAAGGAAATATTTTCCAGTGCATTGTGTTATGTCCTTTCTGATGGACAGCACAGACATAAAATATTTCCACCATTACAAAAAGTTCTACTACACAGCATTGGTCTAGAATATGTAAAGAATTCAAGACAATCCAGTTGAAATATAGCAAAGTATATAAACAGGCAATTCACACAAAATGAAAAAGAATCCATAATAAATAGTGCTGGTATCTTGGTTGGGGTGGCAGTGAGTATTTTTTTGGACTTTATGGTTAATTTCTTTTGTAAATCAGATTTTACTGGTACCTTTTAAATTTACATAATGATCACATCCATCATAGAGAATTTGTACCTGTACATGATATAGCTTGATTCTTTTTTTCTATTCTCCTAGTCTCCCTTCAACCCCTCCTCCCTTCCCCATTTGCAAAAGCTTTGTTTCTATTTTTTTCCTTATTTTCTCATTTTTAAATCTTTTCCCTTATTTCCTTCTTCCCACCCCCTCCTTTGGTCCCTTCCTCATTTGAACATTTTCTTCTTATTTCACAATACCTAATATACGTTTTGGTCCTTATTTACACTTTCAGTTTCTCACATCAGAGAAACAAAGCAGTATTTACACTTGTGTGACCAATTTATTTCACTTAAGAGTAAGTAAAGTCTTAAGGTTCATCAATTAGCAAGATATGTCTTAAGCCTATCCTTCTTTATGACAGAGTAGTACTCCATTGTATAAAAAACTCCACAGTTTTATTCATTCACCTGTTGATGGGCATTTGGGCTGTTTCCAAGATTTGGCTATTACAAACTGTGCTGCTATAAACACGGGTGTGCATATATTGCTGTTATATGATGCTTTTAATTCTTTTGGGAGAAACCCAGCGGGGAATAGCTGGGTCGTTGGAACCTCTGGTCATAGTTTTTGAAAGAATTTCCACCCTGATTTCCATAGTGGTTGCATGAGTCTGCACTCCCCTCAACAGTGGAGAAGGGTTCCTTTTTCCACACATCCACCCCAACATTTGGTATTGGTTGATTTCTTGATAATAGCCATTCTTTCTGGAGTGAGATGGAATCTCAGTGTTTTAATTTGCATCTCTCTAAAAACCAGTGATGTTGAACATTTTTTTCACATATTTATTTGCTGTTTGTACTTCTTCATCTGAGAAGTGTCTATTCATCTCAGATGCCCATTTTTGGATTGGGTTTTTATATTTGGGGGACATCTGATATTGTTGAATTCGTTATATATTCTCAATACTAATCCTTTGTCTGAGGAACAGCTAGCAGACATTTTTTTCTACACTGCAAGTTGTCTCTTCACTCTGCCGCTGATTTATCTTGGTGTGCAAAAACTTGTTAATAAGAATCCCAGTTGTTGATTATTTGTAATAGTTCCTGTGAAATTGGGGTTTCGTTCATAAAGTGTTTGCCTATACTAGTGCTTTCAAGAACTATAGCTAATCTATCTTCTAGCAGATTTAATGCTTCTGTTTTAATATTTAGATCTTTGATCCATTTTGATTTTAGCTTAGTTCATGGTGAAAGTTATGGGTCTAATTTTAATCATCAGCATGTGCAAAGTCAGTTTTTTCCAGAATTGTTTATTAAAGAGGCTGCTTTTCTTCCAGTAAAAGTGTTTGGCACCTTTGTCAACGATAGGGTGGCTAAATATGTCTAGAGTTGTTTCTGCATCTTCTAATCTATTCCACTGATCCTCAAGTCTGTTTTTTGCCAGTACCATGCTGGTTATCTTTTTTTAATCACAGCAGCTTTGTAATATAATTTCAAGTGTGGGATTATGATGCCCCTTGTGTTGCCTTTGTAGCCAAAGTTGCCTGGCAATGAATATTTGTAATACTGTCTTTGTGAATAAGATAAATGCTCAACATAAATATTAACCTGGAAAATGGAAATTAAGGTTGTAAATGAGTTTTCACAGTTGTTAGATTAGCAATTAAAAAGTCTAAGAGGCGGTGGTGTTGATAGGAAGGTAGAACAAAGGGACCCTCCCAGTCCTGGACAGAGCAGCATCTGGTGAAACTGCACATGAGGATGAGCACACTCCTCATCGAACCTCTATGCGTCCGAGGCGTGCAGGGGGACCCGCACCACACTAGTGCTTGTGGCTGCAGAGCACTGGCGAGTTGGAAGTAATCATTCAAATATCCATCATGTTAGAGTGGGAAAAGAAATGTGTGTAAGTACAATGGGACTGTGCTGCTTTAGAAATCAGTAAACTATATAAGAATCAAACTAGAGTCACCCCAAAACCCAACATTGAGTAAAAAAAGCATTTTCAGTATGGGATACATACTGCATGGTATCAGCTATTATAGTTGGTACTACAGTACTTAGTACTAGCATTATAGTGCTAGTATGTATTCGTTGAGAACATTTTCATTCAAGGCAATGAAACCTTTAAAAATTAGAATAGGAATGATCTAAATGAATCCAGAAGACTGATTACTTTGTGTGTGTGTGGGGGGGGTGCTGGGAAGGCTGCCTCCACTTTGGAAATGTCTGAATCAGGATGCTAAGTATGTGGATGTTTGTTTATTTCATATACCTGTTTTTAAAGTTTTAAATAGTTCAAATATAAAAGCAAACAAAATCCAGCAACAATAACAACTAAACAACAGGAACAACCAATAAGGAAAAGAATGATTCATACCATGATGGTATGAATTTTGATTGTCCTAAATTTTTTATTTAAAAATGCAATGCTTTAAATTTAAAAAATGTAAAGAATGGCTCAGAGTCCCTTAATTTCTAGGAATAAAACAAGCATCCTGATTCTAATAACTTTTTCCTAATGAAAAAAGGCTTTTATTTTTCTGTGAATCTTCCTATGTGACCCAAAATTAATTTTAACCAGATAATGAAGCTGCTATTGTGAGTAAGAGAATAAATCCCTTGATTTCAAACATCCAAAGCAGGAAAATCCTCCATAGCTTGTGTTTCCTTTCTAACCTCACCCATTCGTGGCTGGCTAAACACGCTGTCCCAAGATCAATGTCAAATCCTCCCTTCTTGGGATATGCTTTTCAAATGTTTGTAGACTGTTATCATGCTCTGCTTGGTAATCACTCAGCCAGGTCGTGCCGCCTGACTTCTTTAATCTTTCCTCATCAGACCCTCTTACTGTCTAATCATATTTGTCTCTTTCTATAGGTTTTTTCTTGCTTTCCCTTAGAAATAGAGTTCTCAATAGTTCAACTAAGTGTACCAAAGTCATGTTGAGAAAGAAAAAACCCAGTCCTCTATAGCTGGGTTGTGATACGGCACCTTTTAGTCCAATTATAATGACAAATATATTAGTAGAACTTAAACAGCCATACTTCACTTTTGTTGAGGACAGTTAGGTTTTTCACTGTTCCTATGCTGCATGACCTGAACAGTAAATTATTACTTTCTTTAAGCAACTTATACTGTCTTTGCTTGCCAGTTGTCAACATCCAAAGACATTCAACTTTTAAGATTTTTTCTTGATTCTTTTGCTTCTTGTTTGGTGTTCCAACATAATGCTGGCTGTGATTATAGTAAACTATTACTTAATATTTTAAAAATATCAAGATAAAAGATATGTACTTTGCTCCTTAATCTGTGTTTCCGTAGCATGCTAATATTTCTAGTACTCACTTCATGCACATGTATACACACAGACACGCACACACATGCACGCGCTGAGTTTTGAGTTTTTTAGATTTTTTTTTGGCACCACGATTGAACTCACGACCTTGTGCTTACCAGGCAGGCACTTACACCACTGAGCTAAATCCCCAGCCCTTGAGTTTTTAAAATAAGGGTGAGATAAAAACTCAAGGCTATTCCATGGATTAAGAGAGAAGGATTTGTGCACCTACTGCAGTGGTCTTCTGCTCTTTATTTGTCCAAGATTAGTGCACTCCAGAATTCAGCACTGCTTGTTCGCATTTTTCTCTATAGTTTATCACCTGTGAATATATCCTTAAACAGGAATTGTTTATTATTTGACTGGTTTACCTCTCATTTTTCCATGACTTTCTGTTTTTAATCGGTGTTGGGGTTGGTGAATTTTTTGCTATTATGTGAAGTCCTAGTTTCTTTGTATTGCTGTATAGTACAGTGGTACCTAAGTTCACGAATTTAATTCTTTCCATGATTCTGGTCACAAACCAAATTGGATGAGAACCAAATAAAATTCAATAATTAGGTTCAGTGCTGGCCTTATGGGAAAATTTGATTTGGTTCTTATCCAATTTGGTTTGTGGCCAGAATCATGGAAAGAATTAAGCTCATGAACTGGGGCACCATTGTGTTCCATTGCATGAAAACATTATAATGCACTCATTCAACTGTTGATAAAATTTTTAATTTGAAAAACAATATTGATACTAGCAGTCTTTTGGCTTAACTTTACTAGCTATGGTCAAGTTGTTTCCAAGCAGTTTATGAACTGTGATCTTTCCAGCTGTGGGTGAATATTCTTTTCATATCACATTCTAATAAATGATATTGAATGATATTTTGATTTTTGCTAATCCTGTGAGTATAAAATGATGCCTGTAGTTTTCATTTGAAATTGTTTTTAAAGACTGATCAGCTTGAAAATCTTTCTTGATTTTTATTGTCTAATTTTGTTCTGTGAAAAGCTTGTTCAGATCACGTATTATTTTATTTTAAAAATTTGTTTCTTAGTAGTTTTTAAATATATATTCTGGATACTTGTATCCTATAGACAGAATATGGTAAATAATTTCTTTCTTTTGGTTGCAGGACTTCTGATATTACTTTCAACAATTGTCTCTCATTTGCTACCTTTTACTTACCTTCTCTTGCATTTATTTGATTTTTTGTAGTAAAACTTTTTAATTACTTTCTTCATTCCTTTGTGCATATTCTGTAATTAAGTTCTTTGTGGTTGCCATGGGTATCACATTTAATATTGTAAAGTTATAATACTTTGATTTGAATTTACACCTGTTTAACTTCAATAGTATACAAAACTGTTACTTTTCACCTTTGTCCTTATCTGTCATTTTTGTTACATAATCATGTGTTTATACATTTTATATCCAAAAAGAAACACTAGTAGATTTTTAAAAATGAACTGATCTTCCAAATTATATAGAAAACAAAATTTAAAACTACAAACCCAACTTAAAATATTACTAGCTCTATACTAATAGTTGTTTTTCTCTTATCATGCTGGTCTTTAATGCTGTAGAAGACAGAAAGTAGTTTTAACTGCTGTTCCAGCATTCTAGCTTGTGGCTCTGCTTCTGCCTCTTTTTCCCTCCTTGTGACTCCAAGGCACAGATGACTGCTCTTGCATCTTCTTGTTTGTTTGTTTTGTTTTGTTTGAGACAGAGTCTTGCTATATAGTGGAGGCTGGCCTTGAATTCGATGTGTAGCCCAGGTTGGCCTTGAACTCATGGTGGGCCTCTTGCCTCAGCCTCCTGAGTGTTGGGGTTACAGGCATGCACACCACTCCCGGCTGTTCTTTCATTTCAACATGAGGACTCCCTCTAATACTTCTTGCAGGGTAATTTCAGTAGTGACTAAACATACTCAGCTTCTGTTATCTGATGATATCATAATTGTTCTGTCACCTTTTAAAAATCCACTGGACTGTGTACATTTAAGGTACACAGCATGAGGCTTTAAGCTGTGCCAATTACATAGTAAAACAGTTCTTACACTGGAAGCTTCTTGCTTCACATGGCCATCCACCTCCCCTTGTGGCAAGAGCAGCTGTAGTTTACTTATTTAGCAAAAATTCCAAATACATTATCTATTGTCTTTATGCTGTGAGATCTTGCTCATCCTGCATTTTTCATTGTGTAACCTTTGACTTATATCTCATTTCCTCTTTCCTAATAGCTGGAATCCATTGTGTTTTTAACTCATGCAAAAGTCATGTATAAGTCAACTCATGTCATTTTTATTTCTGTGTATCGTTTATTTCATTTAGTATAATGTTTTCAAATTTCATCTGTGTTATGGGAATGGTAGAATTATCATTGCACAGTAGTGTCTGTACTCTTGTATTCACTGAAGAACTACTAGAAATAAGACAGCCCAGGTCCCACTAATAAATGACTGGACAAAGAAACTGTGTGTGTATGTGCTTGTGTGCTTGTGTGTGTGTGTGTGTGTGTGTGTGTGTGATGGAATACCATTTATTCTTTAAGAAGGAGGGTGTTCTCCTTCAATATAAATTGGCAATTTTGCTAAAGAATTTTTGCCTAAAGTTCAGTTCTTTTATCAGTATATAATCCCACTGCTATCTAATTCTCAGCAAATGCGTTGTCTGTATCACATGAAATTGTTCTTATTTTTTTCAAGTGAAATTATTATATAAAGTATAATGTAGTACCCATTATTTTTGGTCAGTGTGATGAATCCAACCCTACTGTGTCTCATCCCCTGCGTGGTTTGGTTTGCTGATATTTTATTCTATAACATTGCAGGCATGGTGGTAAATGAATAGTTTTTTTTCCTTCAATTTTTAAATCCCTACTTAGTTTTAGTATACATATTTTCAGATGAACTGGGATGTGGTCTCTTTTTTCTGATTATCTAAAAATATTCTTGTAGTTTGAAATTATCTTTTTCTCAAATGTTTGATAAAGCCTGTTAAATGTTTTAGGTCTCTTTTTTTCTTTGTGGAAAGACAATGCATCTTAGGCTGGCCTTGAACTCACTGTGTAGTCCAGGCTGGCCTCGAATCCATTCCAATCATCCTGCCTCAGTCTCCTCAGTGTTAGGGTTACAGGTGTGTACCACAATGCTCAGCTTTGCTAATTATTTCTTCAATGGAAATTTGACTATTTTCTTATTCCTAACTTAAATTTCATATAATGCTACATAGTGTCTTTTTCATTTGTTTAAATTTTTGTTTTTCTCTTCTGGTCTCATCAAATACATTTTAGGATGAAAACAGACTTTTCATCCAAGACAAAATGTACAAGAAAAACTGTAAACTTTTATAAAATTATAATTTAGTTACATTTTCATTATGCTTATTTGTCAGAAGTTAGTTTTATATATTGCTATGCCTTTTTCTTCCTTCAAAATTGTTTTCTTGCTTTCTATGTTGTTCTTTCCTACTGACTGACAGCATTGTTTTCTGACACGCCATGTTAATCGTACTCATCTATGGTGAACTCAAAGCATTGCAAGTTTTCAAAACATCTTTAATTATTAAGATATATTAGAGTAGATTAGGACCCACTATGGTATTATATCAGTTTATAACTATGTAATGTCTTTATTTTTTTAAAAATTATTAAATTAGTATAACTCTGTCCTACTTGAAAATAGAAGTTGAGTCTAAGAATTATAATCTAATTTCGAAAAATTGATTTATACTTTTTAATTTAAAAATTTTAAAGCTTATATGAAATCAGTCAATAAGAAACCAGAACTTCTAAAGTACCAAGTGTCTAAGAACGCCAAAGCCTTCCTACTCTTTTTACTCTCCCGTGAGAAGTCTGCAAAGTTCTACACAGATGAGGATTGTAAGATAGGGTGGAACCCAGACTATCTGTCTCTGTAGTAAATCTTGTGTCCAATAAACATATTCAATATGACAGAGATAAGCAAGGAAACTCAAAAAGTCCAGAAATAAGTGTGAGGAAAGTGTGGAAAAGAACAAAATTTCACTTTGGTCAGTAACATTTTTCTTCCTTCACCACAGTCATAGTTGTATCCTTTGCCCAAACTTTTGATATAGTCCAGTTTGTTGGTTTTATTTGTGGAGCAAGAATAGTTGGTTGTAGCTCTGGTTCCATCACGGATTTGCTTTTATTCCTGTGGTGTCAGCCCTACAGCTTTGGAGAATATTTATTTGTAATGTTCTAATATTCTGAAATCAGCTACAGGTGTGCTTTTTCTGAGAAACTTGAAAGAACTATAGATATCAAAACTTAGGGTTGAGGAATATTGGCATGTAAAAGTCTAGGTCATCAGTTTGAAAATCAGAATATTTAGATACCAGTCACACCTTTATCAGTAATTACTTTATTCCTTTAAGACTGAGTAATTCATTTCTCATAATCTCATTTACCTATCTGTAAATAAATTGGATCCGGAAATTCTTCTTGTTACTTTTAAGAATTATTATGCTTATTAGGCCATGTTTGCAGCACGTAATGTTCACATTCCTCTTGTGAAGATGGTGTATGCACATAACACATTTTAGATCTTTCTCACTTTCTCTCTCTCTTCTTTCTCTCCCTCTCCATTTCTTAGTTTCCTTCCCTTTTGGAAAAAATTTATCTGCTTTTTTTTTCCTGTTATTTGTTTTTGTCAAATGGTTTCTCTTGTACCCAAAATATAAATAAAAAGCAAAATAAAAGACAAATAATTGGATTTGACTATTCTTGATTTTCTTATACTACAATGTAAAAAATTTTAGTAATTTCAAAGGTAGATCTTCCAAAAATTCATGTTATTTAAAAATGTGAACTTAGATATCTAAAAGTTGTGAAACTGACAGATGTCCAAAATCAAAGTCCAAAGTGATAGAAAAAAGTGTTCAGAATATGAAACTACTTAAGTTTTAGAAATAATTTTCCAGAAATGGCTACTTTTCTCAGCAATATAGTTTACCAAGTTATCCAAAAGTCATGATTTCTCATGATTTGCAAGGTGATGAAAAAGGTGCAATCTTATTTATGGGTTTCTATCTTACTATAGTTGTATTTTGAATACAAATGGCTGATAGTGACTTATTTCTTTTTATTTTTTCTGAATTATAGGGTGGTTTCACACGTAAATATTCTCTTAGTTCAAAAACGGGAACACTTCTTCCAGAATTCCCCAGCGCTCAGCACCTTGTATACCAGGGAGGTGTTTCTAAGGACAAGGTACCATTTGAAGATACTTCTGCATTGATTTTCTGATATGTCGATTTCATATCTCAACTTCTTGGGAATCTCATGGTACTTGCAGGAAGCAGTCAGAAATTTGCATAATCAAACAAAACTGACTGATTTATGGGAGAGATAAATGTTTACTAATATTGATTAGCACTTTCCAATTAATTATTTATATTTTATGATAGTATGTAATCAGAAGATAGTAAAATAAACCATAACAAACTAAAGATTTTTTAATTTAAAACTCTGCATTGAGGAAGAAAGTATTATATGTGTCACATGCAGGTTTGCAATTGTAGGACTCTTGTTTTCTATTAGATCCATTTTTTTTTTCACTGAACAGTCATCAAACATTTCCCTAGGGCAGAATTTGCCCCTAGCATTGAGTAGGAAATACTTAGGAAATGCAGGCTACACAGGTGACAGAGCCTCCTGTAAATTTGAAAATTGTGTGCTCTCCTATGTCTGTAATTCTTTTAAAACTGAGGGAAGTAATCTTTTCATTGGATTCAGTTTATAAATGATCTTCAGTATGACTTTTCAGTGCTGAGTAATAAAGTCTGCATCTTAGCCTTGTTTTATTTCTGTGCTTCTAGAGTCATTTGTTGGGGGCCCTGCCACTGTTTAATATCAGGAACCATTATTAAATCAGAGCATAATGAAGTCCATATATTTCTTTCAACCAAAGATCATTTTTATTTGTATTTGAGGAAAACACCTTTTATAGTATATTGAGTCAATTCACATTTTTCAGGTGTGAACATAGAGGAATATGATTAATGTCCAGTTGCACTATTTTATCAATAAGCTTTTTATAGGAAATAAAAAGAGCATATTGATTTTTTTCAAAGCTATTGATAAATAAGTAGAGATCCAGTGTAACTTACAGGGTTCCTTCAATGGCAGACACTGCCAACTGAGGGCAGGTAAAGCTCTGGAGACAGAGCTCATATGCTCAATTCAAGGAGTCCCCAAAGGATGTTTGCTTCCTTCCATTCTCCTTCCTACCACATCAAGTCATCACATTGTCTTTGACCTTGTAGATGTAGCATGTGATAGGAAGACTTTGTGATTAAAACTCACTAGTGAACGGCAATGGTGGCACTTTGTGGGACCCAGTTCTTTAAAGGAGGGTGTTGTTGGACCACCTTTGTGGAAAAGATTGCTCATATGACACATGTCACAAAGATGTTTATTGTAAGTAGACCTGGGATGGGGAGGAGGGAGATACACATGCGTGTGCGCACACACACACACACACACACACACACACAGAAAGAAACAGAGAGGCAGCGATGAGGAACACGCTCTGATAGTTTAATTGTCTCTGCTCGTCTTCAAGGAATTCCTTAGGTGTCAACTTGAAAGACTGGTAGATCCTTCCTTACTCAGGGACCAAGGTGCTTATGGAACCCTGCCTCTTAGGTTCATTCCTGGTGGAATTCCTTGTGAACACCAGGTATGACACTGCTCTTGTCGTTTGAAGACCACTGAGCCTCGCATGTAGCCAGGTTCCCCTGGCAACTTGTCAGTTCCCAGACAGAGCATGGGGCTAAAGCCAAGGACCAAGGGCCCCTGTATCCTTAGGGAAGAGAAAGAAGTGCTCACAGTATTGGCCTCTATCAAGACTCTTGACACCACCCATAATCAAGGCAGCTGCCACCCACCTGTGCTGATGCCTCAGTGTAGCTGAGCTGACCTCTGCCTCCCTCTTCTGCAATGAGCTCTGATCTCAGACAACTTGGTGAATGGCATTTATAAACAATGCAAGCATACTACAATTAAAATTCATTGTCCTAAGACTAGGGAAATGTTAAACACAGGAAGTGATAATAAAGAGTGAACGTTTTGTGATTTGCATACAAAACAGTACATTTTGACACTGATAAGAATCTTGTGAAGATAAAAGCTTGCTTTCACTTTAGTAGATTTTAGGACTTATTCTAGGGCTAATTTTGAATGATGCTGTGACCTGCCTTGCATCTTTCCTGTTGGCCTTAATCTTATTTTAAAAAGTGTGTCTTGGTGATCCATCTGCCATATTGTAGTGTTACCTAAAACAGAGCAAGCCTTGTTTGCATCAGCTGGAGTACACCCTGCTAGAGTGTCTTGGGAGTAGCATGCCTCTGTGGAAATGGATTGTAGTTTGTGTGTCATCATTATTCAGCTGTGAGGAGACATAGAAATGTGTGCTGTCTTGGAGATGAAGGAATAAGGGACAGAACAGCATTAGGATAGGACAGCCTGCCCCCTCCACTACCCTAGATGCTGTTGGGTCAAAACAACTAACATCCATCAAGATCTTATAACACACTGTGGATTATCCCAACAACTTTACAAGTGTTCATTTCAAATCAGTGTATGTTACTGATACATCAACTTTACAGGTGAGAAGATTAAAGTACTTTATGAGTTAGGTAGCTTGCCCACTGCTATGTGGTCAGTAGACAGAACCTTAGCACTAGGATTCAAATTCAGGAATCTGAAAGCAATTTCACGGTTAACATCTGAGTTATGCTTCTTTCCATATAGATCACACAGCCAGTAAGACATTTCTAACATATAAAATAAAGATTTTAGTTTGAATTTTGTTAAGGTGCTAACATATCATCTGATTCTAACTCATTGTAAATTTGAGAATATGTCCAAAAAAATTTTAAAACAATTATTATTTTTTTCTTTTTTGCAATACTGGACATCAAACCCAGGACCTCAGTCATGTTAGGCAAGTGCTGTACCATTGAGGTATACATCCAGCTGTTCAAAACTCTCTAAATGAAGCAATTAAAATAGCTATGGTACCTGGAAATAGACACTGTTGATAAGAAGCACTTAACGTTTGAAACTTCTTCTATAAATACATCATTTGGTATTATTGCTATGTTTAGATAACATGCAGTAAGCTCTCATGGTGTTTAGGCATGGTTATCCTTTGATTTTCTTAAGTTCATGAGAGCAGTGTGCTTTTACCACTTAAAGGTAAACAGCCCAGGGCTCATCTGGTTGGGGACAGAAAAGCTGGCACTTGGTGAGCTGATTCCCAACTCTGAGTCCATGGAGCAGCACTACCACAAACCCACTTGGAGCTAGATAGCTGGCCTTACCACTTCTAGGTTTCTTGTTAGGTAGCAAATCAGGATGCAGGCACTGCTACTGCAACTGCCTTTCCTGTGGTTCTTACAGATTATGTTGTAACCCTCAGTTTACTCAATTTTCTACATTCACAAATCAGCTGCTTGAAATAGGGCTTTGCCATTCTGATCCTCAGCACTGAACATAGTGACTGGGACACAACAGGAGCTTATACGTTGTGTAGTTAAGTGAACCAATGTAGAGGATCCTTTGCTTAGCCTTTTATTCCTTGAACTAGGTTGACACCCTCATAATGATGTATAAAACACACTGCCAGTGTATCCTGGACAATGCAATCAATGGGAACTTCGAGGAGGTAAGGGTGACTGACAGAGGGTGGCTTCCCAACCTTGTTGCACACATGGTCCTGTCCAGGACCGGTGCGAGTCTTACTGTTTGTATCTTCTGCCCTGCACCCAGATCCAGCATTTCTTACTACACTTTTGGCAAGGAATGCCTGACCATCTTCTCCCTCTGCTTGAGAATCCTGTGATCATCGACATTTTCTGTGTCTGTGACTCTATCCTGTACAAGGTAAGCTCTCCGGGGGTCTTCACAATGAGCTATCTGTTTCTCTAAATAGCATTCTACTTAAATTCCTGAAACGTATCTAAACTAAGCCTGCTATTTTTGGCTGAAGATGCACTGTTCTTTAGGGTGACTAACAACTTAGTGGAAGTCAAGAATGTATATATTTTAATAGAAATATTTGTCAAGTAAAACTCAACTTGCACTTACAGCTAAAAGTGATCCTAAAGGGGACATGATTGCCAATGTATGAAAACTCAATTTTATTGCCTCTAAGGTGTTTTCAGATTAAAATGGCAAAATGGCCTTTTCACAGTATTTGCATTTGAAGAGAAAGCAGACACCTTCACGGGATTAATAGCTTGTGAATCCGTGGCTTTAATACATGTGTGTCTACTTTAGTTTTTAAACCAAATGGTAGTCCTCACATGTGTTAATGCAGATCGTGAAGCCATCCTGAATAAAGACCAATGGTTGGCTTTCTACCAAATATTCACTGGCAAGGGGCAGAGTCTGGGCCTTGTCTGAGTGGCAACAAGGTCCAAGAGGAAGAACAAAATGATGTTTCAGTCTGGACATTTTAAAGTTTATCCTATAATCCCAGCTATTCAGGAGGCTGAGGCAGGAAGATGGCAAGTTTAAGGCCATCTGAAGTAAGTTAGTAAGAACTCAAAATAAAAAATAATTTTTAAAATGGCCTGGGATGCAGCTTGTGATAGAGCATCCCTGAGTTCCATTCCTAGTAACCCCCCACCAAAAGTGAGTTTTCCTACCTGCCAAATTGTCATAAGTCAAAATAAAAGCATTCCTTTTAAGGAATAATACAAGTTTGCAAGAAAAACCCAAGCCTGTGAAGCAAGTTCCTATCAGATGCTCGGCTTTGTGGAAGAGTAAAGCAGAACCTTGGCAGGCTTCTCCAGGAGTGGCTGTGCAGACCAAGGGTGGACAGGCTGGCCTGAGCCACAGTGAGGGGTACATATTTCATGCCCTGTTTGCTTCTCCCTCACCACAAGTGAGAGAATGAAGGAATAAGTGCGGGCATTTGCACCTTGTAGCTCAGATTGGAAAGGGATAAAGGAGAAAGGGATAGTCTGTTTTTTCTGGAGTGAATATGAACACCACTAGTTAGAAAGAAAAGATTGAATTTGCCCTAACTGATTGCTTTATGTTTGCGGAGGCAACTGTGATTAGGGGCATAGAGCTTGCTCCTGAGACATCACCCTACAGCAATGCACGTATGCTCATGTTTATAGCAACACAACTCATTATAGTTAAACCTTGAAGCAGCCTGCATGTCCAGCAGCAGATGAGTGGATGAAGAAAATGTGGGATTTATACACAGTAAAGCACTACTCACCCTAAAAAAGAATACGCTTGAATCATTTGTCAGAAAATGGATGCACCTTAAGACCATCATGCTAAGTGAAATGAATGAGACGCACAAACTCAAATATCACGTGGTTTCTCTTATGTGAGAATTCCAAGTATAAGTAAATTAAAGAGCAAAATATAGATAGTAAGGAATAGGAAGACAAATCTTTTGCAAAAGGGAAGAGGACCAAGAGACAGGGAGAAGGGAGGAGAAAGGGACAAATATAGAATCAAAATGTGTTACGTACATGGACCAACTTTCCACGATGATGTAGTCATTGCATACTGAAAATACGTATTAATAAAAAATAAAAATTTAAGAAAAGAAAAGGCCTGTGTTCATGCCCACACATCTACCACCTGAGCAACAGAACTGTCTTTGCTTTCTGAGACATACCCTGAAAACCTAGATGATCTAGTTTCAGTTTTTAATCTGACACGAAATCCTGAGTTTGAGTATCTGGTTTGTTTGTTTGTTGAGACAGGGTCTCTCTGTGTAGTCCATGGTGTCCCTGAACTCACTGTATAGCCCAGGTGGCCTCAAACTCTTAGCAATCCTCCTGCCTCAGCCTCCCAAGTGCTGGGATTACAGGCATTCACCACTCCATCCCTCTCATGAGTTTAAGTGTCTTTAAGTGGACGTAATTTTTCTTCCTAACAGTGCAGAGAGCACAGAGAACCCAGTACACCTAGTGCAAGATACCCCATTTGTGGAGTGCCCAGCTGTGGGTCTGTGAAAGCACTGGTGGTCACCACCCTGACCCAGTGGGAAATAACAGCACATGCAGTACTGTCTGAAGTTTCAGTCATACACTGCTCATATATGCATACATTTAGAAATAAAACTATAATTCTCAGAAAGGAGACAACATGCTGTTTCCCAGGAAGCCAAGAAGAAAAAGTAAAGAGCAAGTAATGCATCATTCTTTGAAATGCTTGGCAAAGATTTATGCTAACGTTTTTGCTGTTATTAAGGTTCTCACAGACGTACTCATCCCTGCAACAATGCAAGAAATGCCTGAAAGGTATGTTCTGAAAATGATAGTTGCATAGTGTAGGGTTTCACTTTGTGCTTTATATTCACTGTTCATTTATCAAGAAGAATATTTCTGCTTTTCTCGACAGCTGGAGATGTGCCCCATTCTTGCACTAAAACTTGCATTGAACCCGTTTTGTTAAACAGGAGGGTTAAAAACTTGAAATCCCTTTAAATTTAACAGCTAATCAAGTTAAAGATCAATATTTATTGAGCTTCAAGGTACTCAAAATGTTTTTCAAGGAAAACTAACTGGAGGAAGACAAAGATAATTCATGGAAAATGCCACAATAATTAATTATAGAAAATTTATATTTTTGCTATTAAATTTAATCCTAATTGTAAAATCAGGAAGTTAAGTGATGAAATTACTCTCTTCTTTTAGTAAATAACTCAATTTCAAAGAGTTGATTAAAATGATACCTGAAGATTTTTCACAAAGCCCCTTCCAATATAAGAACGGCAGAAACTTGAAAAAGTCAGAGTTTCCCTTGAAAGCAAAGTCTCATGAAATAATAAAAGGTTTTTTAGTATAGGAAGAACATAAATCCATTTAAGATGTGGTTGGTGCTCAATAAATAATGGTGGCTGATAAAACAAATGTTGTTTTGTATTTATCTTTTGTTCTAGATTTTTAAGTTTGTGTTTGCTAATAATCTGATCAATAGCATCTTTCTGTGACACGAGGGATTGAACTCAGGGCCATGGCACTGAACTGCATCCCCTATGCTTCCCACTTTGAGACAGGGTCATGCTGATTCACTAAATTGCACAGGCTGGACTTGGACTTGTGATCCTCTTGTCTCAGCCTCCCAGATTTCTGGCATTGTAGGCACATGCACTTTGCTTTGCAATATATCTTTTATTTATTAACATTTAATCATTTAATCTGTACTCTGAGTCAGGTACATCTGTCTCATAGGAAAATGTACTGACTTAGTGATGGAACATAACTGTTTAAAATAGTTTGAGTAGCTGATGTGCATTGAACACAGCATAAGCTTATAGTCTTAAATTGATTCCCACGAAAAATCCAACATATTCTTTCTAGAGAATAAAGGACATGCATAAGTGCATTTGAAAACACCTTTCAATCTCCGCACTTTCTTAGCATCTTGGATTATGGCATCACAGTTTTTTCTAGGAACATCTGCAAATATACATGTTTTAAAATGGAGCTATAGTATAGAAGCTATGATACTATGTTGTAAGAGCATTTCCATGTCAATAAATATAGATCAATAAATATAGATCAATAAATATAGATGAATGTTATTTTTTTAAGTGCTGGCACTTAAATTTCCAGCATCCAGAAAACAGTGCCCTTTAATCAATTCTGATTCAATTTTTCGTGGAGTAATTGGATTTTTAAAAAACACAACCTGTCATCTCATCCTAAAGTAGCTATTGTGAGCCTAAATCCTCGAGGAAACAACCTCACGTCCCAGCCACCTCCCCAGACGCTGCGCTTCGTAGGGAGCAGAGCTGGACCCACTCACAGCTCTGCTGCTGTTTTCTTCCTACTGCTTGGCTGCTGCCCAGCATCGGTGCCTCCCAGATAGGGTTAGGTTTGCCTTGTGTGGATAAGATAGGAACATTTCAGACTGTTAAATTGTATATGTTTTTGTAATACACACTGAGCCAGTACGTGCAACTGTCTAAGTTGAATCTACTCAGTGTGCTTTTCATAATGTTATATTTGGATTGTGAGTACATGTTACTAAAACTAATATTAAGTACATGAAATGTTATTACCCCAATGTGATGACTCCCACTGAAGCACCATCATATGTCCATTTACATCTTCCTAAAAATATATTTTATAGAAAATGATTACATCATGAGTTAATATTAATAGTGAAGTATCATTGACCAAGTCCTCTCTACATGTTTAGACTTTTACCCGGGCATTTTTCAGGAATTATTTCCTAAGCTCTTCACAGTATTCCTGTGTCCAGATCCTATTCTTATTCTCACTTAAAGGATGAGGAAACCAGAACTTGAGGAAATTGAGTATTTCGACAAACAGGATAAATGTTGTGGCCTGGGCTGAAGTGTCTCACCTGAAAGCTGTGCTTTCAGAAGCACAGAGCTGTCGCGTACCTGCATAAGCTGCACTTACTCAGTGTTCTTTTGAACAGCGTAACAATTAACATGTAGTTTTCTTTGCAGCCTATTAGCAGACATAAGAAATTTTGCTAAAAATTGGGAGCAGTGGGTTGTTTCATCCTTGGAAAACTTGCCAGAAGCTCTCACTGACAAGAAAATGCCCATTGTGCGGAGATTTGTGTCTTCTCTGAAGCGACAGACATCTTTCTTACACCTTGCTCAGGTATTTGGGCAACTGAGAGCATTTATTTATTTATTTATTTTATTTTATTTTATTTAAAGAGAAAAAAAAGCAATACAGAAAAACGGGTAGACAATACAAAACCTCAAAAAAAAAAAAAACCATAAATCAGTAGTTGACAAACCACATACTGTCCTCACAGAAATAGCTGTTCATGTTACAAAATTAAGGCATACAGAGTGAACACACAGTGAGGCTGCAAACAGTTAAAAAAAAACAGGATGGAATAAAGCCAATTGAGACAGTATAGTGAAATTGGCACAGAACATCACAGCAGGTCACCAGGACAACAGTAACAGGCAACATTGTATATCTCGTTGTCTTCACAATAGTTGTTCTTCTACTAGGTACAGCAAAATCAAAGAAATACACATTATAGAACACATCAACACAGAGTATTGAATAGAGC
>PVJX010011845.1:0-52273 GCA_004027295.1 Dolichotis patagonum | reverse complement strand
TGATAATGGACATCCTTGTCTTGTGCCTGATTTTAAGGTAAAGGCTTTCAGTTTTTGACCATTCAATATGATGCTGGCTGTTGGTTTGTCATAGATGGCCTTTACCATATTGAGATAAAGACCTTCTATTCCAATTCTCTGTAAGGTTCTTATCATGAATGAGTGTTGGACTATATCAAAAGCTTTTTCTGCATTTATAGAGATGATATGTGGTTCTTCCTTTTGGCTCTATTGATATGGTGGATTACATTTATTGTTTTGCATATGTTGAACCATCCCTGCATTCCTGGGATGAATCCTACTTGGTCATGGTGTATAATCTACTTGATGATTTGCTGCATGCTGTTTGCCAATATTTTATTGAGAATTTTTGAATCTATGTTCATTAGGGAGATTGGCCTATATTTCTCTTTTTTAGTTGAGCCTTTCTGTGGTTTTGGTACTAGAGTGATATTTGCTTCCAGGAATGATTTAGGAAGAATTGCTTCCCTTTCAATTTCATTGAAGAATTTGAGGAGTGTTAGAATTAGGTCTTCTTTGTATTTCTTGTAGAATTCTGCAGTGAATCCATCTGGGCCTGGACTCTTCTTTGTAGGCAAGGACTTAATTACATTTTCCATTTCAGTAATAGAAATTGGGTTATTCAGCAGTTTTACACCTTCCTGATCCAGCTTTTGTAGTTCATATGTATCTAGGAATTTGTCTATTTCTTCAGTGTTATTGAACCTATGAGAGTAGAGGTTTTCAAAGTAGGTGTTGATGATCTTCTGTATTTCCACTGAGTCTGTAGTAATTTCACCTTTTTCATTTCTTATTGCATGAATTTGAGGTTTTTCTTTCCTTTTTTAATAAGGTTGGCCAGGGGCTTACCAATTTTATTTATTCTTTCAAAGAACCAACTCTTTGATTCATTGATCCTTTGTACTGTTTTCTTAGTCTCTATTGCACTAATTTCTGCTCTAATCTTTATAATTTCCTCCCTTCTTTTGGCTTTGGACTTGGCTTGCTCTTCTTTTTCTAGATGTTGGAGTGGTAGCATCAGGTTGTTTATTTGTGTTCATTCTGTCTTCCTGATGTGGGAAATCAATGCAATAAATTTTCCTCTGAGGGCTGCTTTCATTGCACCCCACAAAATCCGGCAAGTTGTGTCTGTATTTTCATTTACTTGTAGATATTGTTTAATTTCTTCTTTAATTTCCTCTGTGACTCACTGATTGCTCAAGAGTGTATTATTTAATTTCCATGTGTTTGTAGGTTTTTTGCAATTTGTTTTATCATTAATTTCTTGTTTCACAGCACTATGATCTGATAACATGCATGGGATAATTTCAATTCTTTTGCATTTACTTAAATATGTTCTGTGGGCTAGTATATGGTCTATATTAGAGAATGTCCCATGTACTGCTGAGAAGAAGGTGTATTCTGATGTTGTTGGATGGAACACTCTGTATACATCTATCAAGTCCATTTATTCACAGGTGTGATTCAGTTCTGTTATGTCTTTGCTGATTTTCTGTCTAGTTGATCTGTCCCTTTGTGTCAATGGTGAGTTAAAGTCTCCTGTTATAATTGTATTATTGCTTATTTGATTTTTCATTTTTGTTAGTATTTCCTTTATATAGCTGGGTGCTCTGGAATTTGGTGCATATATATTTAACATTTTTATCTCTTCCTCTTGAAGTAACCTTCTTTATCTCTTTGGATCATTCTTGGTTTGCAGTTCACATTGTCTGCAAACACGATTGCTACTCCTGCTTCTTTTTTTATTTCCTGTTGCATGAAGTATTGTTTTCCATCCCTTGACTTTCAGTCTATGAGTGTCCTTTTGGGTTAGATGGGTTTCTTGTAGACAGCATATGGTTGGATGTTGTTTCTTGATCCATTCTGCCAGTCTGTTTCTTTTGATTGGTGAGTTGAGGCCATTTACATTAATGGTTGTAACTGTTCTATATTGGTTTGTTGTTGACATGTTGTCTTTCTGTTGTTGTGTCTTTAGCTTTCCATTCTGTTTAATTGTCTGCCTTTCTTGGTGGTTTTCTCCCGTGTGTATCTAGAATGTCTTTCAGTATTCTTTGTAGTTTTGGTTTGGTGTTCATGAAGTTCTTCAGTTGTTCTTTGTCATCGAAGTATCTTATTTCTCCATCCATTTTACAGGACAGTTTTGCAGGGTATGTCAGTCTGGGTTTGAAGTGGTTTTCCTTTAGGATCTGAAATACTTCACTCCATGCTCTTCTTGATTTCATTGTTTGTGTTGAGAAGTCTGCCGTAATTCTGATAGGTTTTACTTTATAGGTGATCTCTCTTTTCTCTCTAACAGTTTTTAGTATTCTATTCTTATGTTGGGTTTCTGGGATGGTGATTATTATGTGTCTGGGTATAGTTTTATTTTGGTTATGGCTGTTTGGAGTTCTATATGCTTCACTTATCCAGATGTCAGTTTCTCTTCTCATGTTTGGGAAGTTTTCAGCTATTACTTCTGTAAATATCCTCTTGATATCATTTGGGCTGTCCCCTTTTTTTTCATTTATCCCTATTAATCTTATATTATTTTTCTTTGCATCATCTTGCAGGTGTTGAATTGTTATTTACTGATTCTTTGTTATTTTTAAAATATCTTGTCTTTCCTGCTCACCGGCTGCAATCTTATCTTTGAGGCCTGAAATTCTGTCGTCACTTTCATTGAGGTGGTTTTTACAGCTTTCAATAGAATTTTTGATTTCCTGTATCTCTTTGAATCTGCTTTATGCATTCTGTTTGTTTCTTATATTGTTCATTCAGTGATTCTATCTGTTTGCTTTGTTCCTCTAATTTTTTAGCTGTGTTTTCACTAGATGCATTCACTATTTCTTTCACTATTTTTGTCAATTCTTCTTCTACCTGGGCAAGTATTTCTGATTTGAAGTTCTCCATAACTTTCCCTAGTTGCATATTTATTTCATTTGATATCATTTCAGACATTTCCGGTGCATGGCTTCTTTTTTCTTCCATGTGCATGGCTTCTAAGATTTCTTGGGGAGGGCTAGAGCTTTGAGCCTGCCTTTTGGTCTTTCCTTTTGTCATTTTTTTATATTTCCTTGCTTTGAGCAGTGTTCCAATGCTTTCTCTGCATGTGTGGCAAATTACCTCTTGCACCCTCAGTTTCTGGAGGGGCAGTGGCTCCCCCACAGGCTCTTGGCTTCCTCACAGGGTCCTAATTCCCCTCTGTGGGCTCCTGGCTCCCTAAGTTGTAAGGCGAATGCTGGGTGTGGTCAACCCAGAGCCTGTGGAATCTCAAGCAGGCCAGGCCTCCATACTTTGTCCCAGGCAGGTCTTCAGGAGATTCCCTGTGAGTGAAGGGTGGGCCTACAGGTCCCAAAGAGTCAGGCAAAAATGCTGGTTTCTGCAAAGTTCCTGGTCCCAAACAGACCTGGCTACGATGCCAGTCTCTGCAAAATTCCCAATCCAAACAGCCCAGCCCTCTCTGCGGGTCCAGGAGATTCCTGGTCCCAAAGAGTCAGGCCATGATGCTGGTCTCTGGGAGATTTCCTGGGGGTGAAGGGAGGGGCTATGGGCCCAAACAGACCTGGCCCAGATGCCAGTCTCTGGGAAGTTCCCTGTGGATGAAGGGTGGGCCTACCAGTCCCAAACAGTTGAGTGGAGATGCCGGTCTCCACAGACTTTCAATCCAAACAGCCCGGGCCACTCTGCGGGTCCAGGAGGTTCTGGTCCCAAAGAGTCGGGCCAAGATGCTGGTCTCTCTAAAATTCTTTAAGTTGACTAAACTCTAGAAGCATCAAGACTGATTGACTAGATCAAAGAATATGATAAAGAGAGAAATAATTTTACTATTTTAGATTTGTAAGTTAAGCAAAGGGCCCTTGCTTGATTATTTTCAGCACCATGGAACAAACACTATAGGGAAAAACTCCAAATAAGATGAAAAATGAGTAGAGATTTTTTTTTTTGCCTTCTCTTCCTGTCTCCCTCTCTTTTTTTCTCCCTCCTCTTCCTTCTTGGACTCCTTTCCCCTCCATGTATATTAGGAATTTTTTTTAATGTTTTGAAGGTTGGAGAAAGCCTAACTTTGTTGGGCTCATATCTAATTTAGCTCATCATAAGTAACTACTTGAAGAATTTTAAGATTGACTCTGATATACCCTGGTTATCGTGCAGATAAAGAAACTGTTAAATGGATCAATAAGCCAGTTAGTAGCAGATTCTAGACTCAGAAACCATTTCTGGATTTCTAATCGTCCCATGCTTTCTCATCTACACCTGGCTGACTCTCTTTTCTTTCTTGTGTTGTTCTAGATTTATTCTTGTTACTATGGAAACCTTAAAATTAGCACAGCCAACTACAGGACAGTTAGATTTGGAGCAGTTCATGGTTATGACTGTGACTTGGCACAACATGGTGCAAATATAAAATTTTAAAAATGTAAATACTCTATAGGACACGGAAGTGCGTTATCAGTCTGCCTGCTTACTCATTCACTCCCTGAGTTCACTAATTTATTTAATATTCATTTTCTTGAGAACCATCATCTGCTCAGTTTTGATTGTTGTTGTACAGAGATGAGAGATACTTTTATGAACATAAGATATGGGTCTTGTATAGTGTATAAATATGTTAGTGATCAGTACTTTAATTTACTAGTGTAAAAATTAACATTTATGTGATGAAATAGTGCAGGAAGATCAAGACAGAGTTTGCAATCAGTACCCTTTCCTGACTAGAGAGTAGGAAAGGCAGGAACAGCTACCATAATCCAGAGGACAGTGCGCAGAACATCAGAACTAGAAAGGCTCATGGGGTAAGATTTCCACAAAATATGGGGGAAAGGTGGTGATTTTTAGGCTAGAAAGCCTAGCATAATGATAACCAGAGGCTAACACTTCTAGATTAGCATAGTAATAACCAGAGGCTGGGAAGTGTGGAGAAATGGAATCTAAAGGACACAAAGCATTAGTTACGCAGCATACATTTTAACAGTTCATTACACTGCCTGGTGACTATACTGTATAATATCAATACATATTTCAAAATTGCTAAAGGAGATTTTAAATATTCTTATCACAACAAAACTGATAAGTAGATAAATTGATGAGTAAGTTAACATCTTTGATACAATCATCCCACAGCAAAAGTGATAGTCAATGTGAACTGTCTCAAAATAATTTTCTGTCTGTAAAGCTCTATTTGAGTCATGTGAAACATGGCAGCAAGCTTCACTTGGGCCTAGACTTCAATTTGGCAGATTGGAAGATGGAGTTGTTTTGAGCATCACCAGGAAGCAAGTGGTTAAAAGTGTACCTGGATATTAAGTATGAAATTTTATAAGTTTTCTCAGATACCATAACCAGCGTTGGTTTCCTAGGAGCTCTTCTGCCCAATGACAAACTATATATCACTATGTGGATTTGCAAAATTTATGACCAGTGGGCCTCCTGGTAGGAAATTTGATTTGGCATATATGTCCTTCCAAATTTAAATTTGTATCACACAATGTAATAACATTAGCCAGACAATGTAATAATGATACCTAAAATGTTCCCAAATTCTACTAAAAAGTGTAAATACTCACAGATATTTGTATAAAAATGCTAAGCCAATTGTTATAGATTGGAAATGTTCACTATCACTGATCCAGAGAACAAAATGAACCAAAGGTACAGTGTGAAAGCCTTTGCACAAATTCAAGGCCAGCATTGTGGTATTTCCCATGAAATTTCATAGAGTGGACCCTTCTGCAGTTTTTAGAACCTGTGTACCAAATACCATAACACACTTAACACACACTGTTCTTCTGTGTATATTCACAACTTTAGCTTAGTTTGACTTTAAAGACAGTAATCTTTAAAAAATGAAATCATTTGTTGTAGTTTCCTCTAGAGTGGAGTTTTTCAAATGGACTGAAATATAACTAAGGATGAAATTTGTCTCTTTCTCAAAGAAAATTTCAGGAATCACTATTTGTTTTTACTACTAAAATATACCTTATCACTATATTTTATTGTTTCATTTGTTTCCTTGACTGCCTTAGCATAAATATTCCATTTTATTGTATTAACAAACCATGAAAACTTATTATGATCCAATAATATGCTGCATTTCCCAATTTTGAAGCCACTGTATTCAAATATATCAGTATTTATTTCTACTTAAAATATTTTATTAGTATATGTTTGCAATATATAGTAAATTTATTCATAGCAGGGAGAATATATTTCATATATACTATTCGATTCCTTTTCTTCCCCTCCCCCTCCCTCACTCCAGTTTCCCCCATCACCAGATCTTCCCATCTCCACAAAGTCTGTCTCCTAGTCTGTCTCCTACCATTATTATTCTATTTTATTCTTAGTTATTTGCATGTTGAGTTACTTATAGAAGAAAATCCATGTGGTATTACCCTTCTGTGTATAATTTATTAGACTTATCAATAAGTTTATGTGAGATCTGGCCATGGCCATGGTGGAACCCTGGAGCCTGCACAAAGAAGTAATTCACCCACCCTCTTGGTAAGCACCTCCCTCTGGCAGGAGTCAAGAGGAGAACCAGAGAATGGCCCCAAGGTCTGGCCATGGCCATGGTGGAACCCAGGAGCCTGCACAAAGAAGCAATTCACCCACCCTCTTGGGAAGCGCCTTTCTTTGGCGTGAGCCAGGAGGAGACCCAGTAGTGTCCTGTGAGCCTACTGGTGTGTGGGCTTGGAATCAAACATCCCCAACCCCACCCCACCCCATTAGCAACTGGGGACAGAGGTCTGAGCATCTCTTGGGAGGATGATTGTATGCAACATAGCAAATATGGGAGGTCTCCTCTCTCTTGTGTTTGAAAGCAAGTGTTGTTTTCAGTTTTGTTTTCATTATGATTAATTGCTTTACTCTATTCAATATTCTCTTTAGATTAATTTTATAATGTTCTGCCTTTGGTTTGATTTTGCTATACTTAATTGACTAGAAACTATTGTGAAGATAATGAGATACATTATGGTACCTATTACTGGTATTCCAGTAACCTGCTGTGAAGTTCTGTACCAAAGTCACTGCACTGTCTCAATTGGCTTTGTTCTGTCTTGTTCTATTTCTATTACCTTCAAAATAAAAAAAAATAATTTTATGAACTCAAGGTGCATCCAATTCCCTACAAATTACTCAAATTGGTCATTCTTTATGACTTAGCAGAAACCCCTTGTATTTATGTAACACATTCTATTTACCATTCATCTGTGGATGAGCATGTAGGTTTCTCCTGTAATTTAGCTATTATGAATTGTGTTGCTATAAATGTAGATATGCATGTATCACTGTAATGTCTTTAACTCTTTCAGAAAAACACTCAGAAGATATATATCTGGGTCAAATGGAATTTCTATTTTAGTTTTTGAGAAATCTCCATACTGCTTTCCATAGCAGTTGACTAGTTTACATTTTCAATAATAATGTAGAAGTGTTCACTTTCTCCTACAACTTCTCAAGGATTTTTGTGCTTGAGTTTTTGATGACAGCCATTCTTTGGAGTAAGATAGAATTGCAGTGATGTTTGATTTCATTTTTCTAATGAGCAAAAATACTGCACATCTTTTTTCTGTAGCTATTGACCATTTGTAATTCTTCTTTTGAGAAGTGTCTGTTCATTTACATTTCTCATTGAACCTTTTATTTTGGAGGGAAGATTAATTTTTTTGAGAATCTAGAATATTCTAGATGTTATCCCTTTGTCTGAGGAGTAGCTAGTAAAAATGTTTTTTCATTCAAAGATTGTTTCTTCACTCTGTTGTTTGTTCCTTTGCTGTGCAGAATGTTTTTGATTTGACATGATCCTATTTGTTTATTGGTTTATGTCTTGTGCCATTGGAATTCTGTTTAGGAAGTCCTTATGCTTATGGTTTCCAAGAGTTTTGGCTATGTTTTCTTCCATCAAATCCAGTCATTGTGTTCTTATATCAAGGTGTTTGATCTAGTTTGACTTGATTTTAGCACAGGGTAAGAGATACGGATCTATATTCATTTTTCTGCACTTGGATAACAAGTTTTCCCAACATCATTTTTTAAAGAGGCAGTCTTTTCTGCAACATATTTTTTGGCCCATTCAATGAAGATCAGATAGATGAAGGAATCTAGGCTCATTTATGCACCCTTAACTCTGTTGTGTTGATCTGTGTGATTGTTTTTTTGCCAGTACCATGCTGTATCTACCACTGAAGCTTGGTAATGTAGCTTGAAGTCTGGAATTGTGATATCTTCTTTTAGATTCTTAGGATTGCTTTGGCTATTCTCTTCTAGTTCCATAAAAATTTTAGGATTTTTTTCTAATTCTGTGAAGAATGCTGTTGACATTTTGATTGAGATTCTGTTAAAATTTTCATCAGTTTTGGTAACATGACCGCTACAAATGTCAGTCTTTACAGTGATCTTTGCTTGATCTGACTGCCTAATTCAGTGATGGATAAATTCTAAAATTCAGTTATAATAATCACAACAGGAATACAGCAAAATAGAAGAAAGAGAAAAAGTAAATATAGCAAGACAAAAAGAAAATAAAAAATCAATTGTTCTATTATTTTAATATATTCTTTCATTTATTCAAATACCTCCCATTAATTGAGCACATATTATGTACAAAGTTGGAATGGAAGAAGTGAAGTATCTATGGTGTAATATTTAAACTCATTATTTTCCCAAAGAACAAATTCTAATCTGTCACATATACAAATATATCTGAGAATATGTAAGTTGGCAAGAATCAAAGAACAAAAAATGAAATTCTGTTGTGTAAAAAGATATAGTAGAAATAACTTTGGAATTATTAGAGTAAGTGATTGGTGCTTAGGGAGCAGAATGTTATGTTAGGATTTTGTATGTAAATAAGAAGGCACTGTTTGGTTCTTGATAATCTTTAGAGTGTAAATCATATCGTGATTCTTTTCTGTTTTGTGGATTTGCTGAGATTATTGTGATTTGTTGATTATGATAAATACAGTAGTGTTTAAAACCCAGGCAATGGAATAAATATTTTTCATGCATAGGTCATTCAATAGTTTGTATCTTTGTTCTTCTCTACTTAGCTGGAATATTCTTCCTTCACATGTACCTGGCTCTTCTCCCCTTTTGTCTTGCACCCTCACAAAGCAAGCTTCTCTGCAATTGTCCTTGCCATGTAGTGAGAGAGGGCTGACTGCTGAGGACAGAGATAGTGGATCCACAGATGTTTGGCTCTGTTCACTTTCACTGACTACCTGTGACTTTCCAAGGCTTTGTAGAAAAATAAAAAGCCAGGGTAAAGGCTAACAATTTCCAGAATACTAAGTGTGGATTATCTATCTGATAACAGATACAATGTAATTCAGTCATCCTTACTCCCCAGTTTACTTAAGTAGTATTTTATCTAACACTTTCTTCATTCTCCCATGGTGACTTGGACCCCTGCTTATGTTTATCTCTTCCTGTTCCTTCTCCAGTTTTCCATTCCTTTTTTGTTTGTTTTCTTCACTCCCATTTTCACTTGTTCCTTTTGTCCTGTCTTCTAGGTGTTGGTGTTTTCCAAGGTTCAGCTCCCTGACCTCTGTTACTGTACTCTCTGGGGGACCTTTGCAGGACCCATTATTTAAATACCACTTTTATGCTGATGATTCCCAAGTTTGTATCTTGAGCCCAGAATTTTTCCCAGCTTAACACCTCCACTAAGATGTCATAAGTGCATTGTTCTGAAGTGACTTAATACAGAAGCTTGAGACAGTTATCCTTAGGCAGATTTCTTTGTGAGGGTGACATTTGGCTGGAATCTGGGCACTTGGACCTGAAACTTCAGGCAACAGTTATCTGACAATATTTCTCTGTATGTAAATTGCCTATATATTGTGGTTTATACTAAATGCTTACTTTCCTTCTGGGAGTCTAGGATTTGGGTACATGGTAGGCTGAGCATACATATGAGACCAGACATAAGGACAAGTAGAAATTGGCAAAGAGAAAGATAATGTGTTAGAACTTTGCCAAGAGTACTGGTGCTAATGTAATCCACACAGCATAACTCTTAAAAATACAATTTTTAAAAGGTAAAGTGATAATCATCATCTTTCCACTAGATATTCACTATAGTAAATATCAGGAAATAATTTCAGGGCAAAAAAGGTTTTAGAAAATTTAGAGGAATTTTCCAGAAACAATTAGACATTGTTTATTTAGTGGTCATCATTCCAAACTCCAAAGGACAGTAATAAACTTCAAACATCACTGAAAGGTCAAATACAGGGAACAGCACACTATTTTCAAGGTCTGAGTGGTATAGATTTGTTCAATGAAATTGGGAACAAAAACAGAAGATCAGTACAAACAGAGAATCTTATCTAGCTGAATTGGAACTCATATTTTAAGCACTGAACATTCAATAATTGTAAACAAAAATGTAAGCAGTCCCTCAATTCCACATGAGATATGATAAGACAGTAAATAGTAGATGTAATCCCTTGAATTTAAGAATTTGTTCACTGTAGTATCTTTAGTGTATAGTACAGTTGTAGACATGTAGTGGATTCAAAATGTGTTGAATCAGTAAGTGAATGAATGAATGTTAAAGTAGACAATGACCAATGACAATAAATGATGAACTATCTCAGAATCAATACCAATACAGGAAAAGACCAGGGTAACAATGCAACACATTACCTAAATGAAGAGAAAAGGAAAGGGATATTTTGTCTTTTGCAACTTTTAAGTAGTACATCTTCCTTTTATTATGGTGAGTTCAACTTTTTTCAATTAAACTTTTATTATCCACATAATAAACTCAGTAAAAGACTCTAGTCAAGTCCTGCTGCCAAAAGGAGTATGAATTGGATGAATCCTAAAGTAAATTCTAAATCCTGCATTATGAGAATCAATAAACTACCTTTTACTGTGAATTGTTTGCAGATGATGTGTCTCTTGTATATTTCCTCTTGGACTGATCAGTTTGCTTTCCTTGGGTTTATAGTCATTATCTATAAAATAAGTGTTCAGTCAGGATATTGTTAAGATTTTCATGCTGTAAATTTTTAAAATTTTTAAATTTTCATGCTGTCCTATGAAGGACAGAGAAATTTTTTTTAAAAAATTACTATTCCAGTGCTAGGGGTGTGGCTCAGTGGCAGAGTACTTGCTTACCATGCACAAGGCTCTGGGGTCTGACCCTAGTACTGACACAGGGAACCCCCACCCCTCAACACACATATGGAAAGAGGGAGGGAAAAAATCTCATTCACAGGTTTCATATCAATTAAGTTATATCAGAGGGCAGAATCCCAATGTGCACCAGGCAAACTTGGAACTCTGCACCCAGGCAGTAAGACCACGCCCTGCATCTGATACCACCCCAAAGCATGCCAGGGGGACAAGCAGGCCTAATTGGACTGTGCTGGACACCCTGGGCAGCTAGCAAGCCCAGGAGCCCACCCTAGGCTCTGACTGCATGCGCTCCAGTGGCAGGCAGAATCCCAACCTGCACCAGGCAAACTTGGAACTCTATGCCTAGGCAGGAAGACCACCTCCTGCATCTGATACCACCCCAAGGCATGTGAGAGGGATCAGTGGGCCTAACCGGACTGTGCTCAGGGGAACCCCTGGCCTTACAGCTGGCCAGGAACCCACCCTAGGCCCTGACTGTGTGCACCCAAGTGGCAGTGGCGGTGGCGGAATCGCACTGTGCACCGGGAAAACTTGGAACTCTTCAGCCAGAGGAACCTTGGACTATAGCAGACTATGTGTGCTAGCTTGAAGGGAGATTAAGTGACTGCCTCACTGAAACAAGATCTCAGCAGGCTTCAGTCAGTGTGGTGAGTATGCCCCTAAAATACAGGTGTACAGTGGGTAAATAGGACCAGTAGTAAAGCTCCCTCCAACTAACTGTAAGACCTTGGTAAGTCTGACAAGAGTGAGGATGACCCCTTCCTACACACAGAAAACACATAGGCACACAATAGGGACAAAGTAGGGCCTCAGCCAACACAAACACTATAGACAGGGACAGTTGATGAGCTGGAATAACCTGAAGATAAAGTACTAGCAGGAACTAAAAGTTGACCTACATCAATACTACTAGGCTTGTCAGCCTAGGGAGAATATAGGACTCACCCAAAAGGCCCTGCAGCAGGGAGTCAGGTGAATGGCCCACCTATTCATCGTGGGACCCAGCAACGGACGAACATCAACCTTACAGTACGACACCAAGATACACACTCAACAACATACAACAGCTCACATTAGCAGGTCTGAGAACCAAACACTAACTCGAAAGAGGAATATGGCAAAACAAAAAAGCAGAATGCAATCTCAAATATCTAGTACACCAGTTGCAAGTACAGGAGACACTGAAATGGAAGACTCCAAAGGTAACACAACAGAAATCTCTGAAAAGATAGTGGATGAAATAAAAAAAAAAAAAACAACTCGGTAAGGCCATAGAGGAAATCAAATTAGACGTACTCTCCCATATACAGATAGAAGTAACTACCTTAGTAAAGGAGTTGCTGAGCACAGCTAAAGAAGAAATAGAGAAGAAAGTACAGGAGTATGGGAAACTGATTGAAACCTTGAATGAACAATATAGAAAACAAGGAGAATTCATGAAGCAAACTGAAAGAGACACCAAGAAACAAAAAATTTGATGCAAAGCATGCAAAACCATTTAAATGAAGCTGAGGATAGGATTTTGGACCTTGAGGACAGGATCGCAATTAGTGATCATGAAAGCATAGAACTTATAAAAATAACAAAGCAGCATGAAATGACAACCCAGAAGCTTCAAGATGATGCCAAGAGCAACAATATAAGATCAATAGGCATTAGCAAAGACACTGAAGTCAATACAAATGACATATCTAACTTATTCACAGAAATAATAGGAGAAAATTTCCCAAACATGGGGAAAATTATGATACACAGATAAGTGAGGCATACAGAATGCCAAACAGTCACAACCAACATAAATCTACACCCAGACACATAGTAATTAAGATCTCAGACATACAACATAAAAACAGAATACTAAAAGCTGTTAGAGAAAAGACACAACTCACCTATAGATGAAAGCCCATTAGAATCACAGCAGACTTTTCAGCACAAAACCTCAAGTCAAGATGTGCTTGGAGTGAGTTATTTCAAGCCCTGAAAGAAACAACTTTCAACCCAGACTGATGTCCTCAGCAAAACTTTCATTCCAATTTAATGGAGAAACACGATACTTCCATAACAAAGAACAAATGAAGAAATTCACATCCACCAACCAACCCTAGAAAGAGTATTGAAAGACATGCTAGACAGAGATAAAAATGACCACAATCTGCAGAACAACAGAAAGAAACTACCATGTAGGACAAGCAATTACATAAGGGGGAATAGCAGAAAGCAAACAATTGGAACATAACATGTCAAAGTTGAGCCAGTACATATCAGTGATATCCATAAATGTAAATGGCCTCAATTCAACTATCAAAAGAAATAGGTTGACAGAATGGATCAAGAAACAGGATCCCACAATATGCTGTATACAAGAAACACATCTGACCCAAAAGGAAACTCATAGATTAAAAGTCAAAGGATGGAAAACAGTATTCCATGCAACAGGAAGCCAGAAAAAAGCAGGGGCATTGATTCTATTTGCAGATGATGTGAACTTCAAATCTGAGATGATTAAAAGAGATAAAGAAGGTCACTACATACTTGTAAGTGGAAAAATTCAAAAGGAAGAACAATTATAAATATATATGCACCAAACAAAAGAGCACCCAACTATATCAGACAGATACTAATGGACATGAAAAACCAAATACACAAGAACAAAATTATTACAGGGGACCTTAACAGCCCATTGTCACAAAAAGTTAGATCAACTAGACAAAAAGTCAGCAAAGAAATAATAGAACTGAATCATACCTGTGAGCAATTGGACTCAGTAGATGTTTACAGAGTGTTCCACACAACCATAACAGAATACATATTCTTCTCAGCTGTGCATGGGACATTCTCCAAAATAGGCCATATGTATTATCCCATAAAACATTCTTAAGTAAAAGCAAGGCTATTGAAATTACCCCATGCATACTATCTGACTATAGTGCACTGAAATTGGAAATTAATGGCGAAAGAAATTGCAGAGCCTACATGCATACATGGAAATTAAATAACAACCTTTTGAACAACCAGTGGGCTACAGATCAAATTAAAGAAGAAATAAATCAGTACTGACAATTCAATGAAAATGCTGCAACAACCTGTTGTAATCTGTGGGATACAATGAAAGCAGTCTTAAGAGGGGAACATATAGCAATAAATTGTCATATCAAGAAAACAGAATGAGCACAAATAAACAACCTAATGCTTCATCTCAAGCTTCTAGAAAAAGAAGAGCAAGTTAAATGCCAAGCATATAGAAGACAGGAAATTGTAAAGATTAGAGCAGAAATCAATGCAATTGAAACTAAAATAATAATACAAAGAGTTAATGAATCAAAAAGCTGGTTTTTTGAGACATTAAACAAAATTGACAAACCTCTAGCTAACCTTATAAAGAAAAAGAAAGAAAAAGCCCAACTTCATGCAATAAGGACTGAAAAGGGGGAAATTACTACAGATCCCATGGAAATTCAAAAGATCATGAATACCTACTTTGAAAATCTCTTCTTACATAAACAGGAAAACACAGAGGAAATGGACTACTTTCTAGAAATATATGAACTACCAAAGCTCAACCAAGAAGATATAGCAATTTTGAACAAACCAATATCAGCTATTGAAATTGAAAATGTAATAATAAAAAAAACTTAACAACAAAGAAAAGCCCAGGTCCTAATGGATTCACGGCTGAATTCTACAAGAAACTTAGAGAAGACCTGATGCCAATACTCCTTAAACTCTTCAATGAAATTGAAAAGAAAGAAATCCTCTGTAAATCATTCCTGGAGGCAAGCATTACTCCCATACCAAAACCAGAGAAAGACCCAACCAAAAAGGAGAACTATAGGCCAATCTCAATAATGAACATTGATACAAAGATTCTCAATAAAATACTGGCAAATAGAATGCAGCAAATCATCAAGAAGATTATACATCATGACCAAGTGGGGTTCATTGCAGGAATGCAGGGATGGTTTAATATATGCAAATCAATAAAGATGATACACCATATCAAAAGAGCCAAAAACAAAAACCGCATGGTCATCTCAATAGATGCAGAAAAATCTTTCGATAAGGTCCAACACATGTTCATGATAAAAACCCTTCAGAAACTCGGAATACACAGTGTCTACCTCTACCTTATAAAGGCCATCTATGACAAACCAATAGCCAATATTATACTAAATGGACAAAAACTGAAAGTTTTCACTTTAAAGTCAGGAACAGACAAGGATGTCTGCTATCTCCACTCCTTTTCAATATAGTTATGGAAACACTAGCCAGGGCAATCACATGAGAGAGAGAATTAAAAGGAATAAAGATAGGAAAAGAAGAATTTAAATTATCACTATTTGCAGATGACATGATACTCTCTATAGAAGACCCAAAAAACTCCACTAAAAGACTACTAGAGGTAATAAACAAACAGCAGTGTAGCTTGCTACAAAGTCAATGCTCAAAAATCAATAGCATTCCTGTACACAAACAAGAAATTCACTGAGAAATTATGGAAATATCGCTCTTCACAATAACATCTAAGAAATAAAATACTTAGGAATCAACCTAACTATGAATGTAACCTATATGGTGACCTATATGGTGAACATTATACTACACTAAAAAAGAAGATTGAAGAAGATATTAGAAAATGGAAGTATATTCCTTGCTCTTGGCTAGGAAGAACCAACATTGCAAAAATGGCCATACACCCAAAGCTGTTATACAGATTTAATGCAATCCCAATCAAAATACCATCAACATACCTCACAGATCTAGATAAAACACTCCTAAAATTCATTTGGAAATAGAAGAAACCTAGAAGAGCAAAGGCAATTCTGGGCAACAAAGGTAAGGCAGGAGGCATCTCAATTCCTGACTTGAAACTATACTACAAAGCCACAGTGATAAAATCAGCATGGTACTGGCAATGAAATAGACCTGAGGACCAATGGAATAGATTAGAAGATGCAAGTATAAGTACAAAGACACTCTGCCACCTGATGTTTGACAAAGGGGCTAAACATGTTCACTTAGAATAAGGATAGCCTCTTTAATAAATGGTGTTGGAAAAATTGGCTCTCCACATGCTGAAGACTGAAACTAAATCCATGCATGTGTACAGAGCTGAAGTCTAAATGGATCCAAAATCTAAATATTAAAACAGAAACACTAAATCTACTAGGAGACAAGGTAGGTAGGTGTCTTGGAGACATAGCAGTAGGCAGAGAATTCATGAACAAAATGCAAACTGCACGGGAAACACTTCAGAGAATCAACAACTGGGATCTCATGTTATTGAAAAGTTTCTGTACTTCAAAAGAAATCACCAACAGAGTGAAAAGAAAACCCATAGAATGGGAAAGAATTCTAGCCAGCAACCCCTCAGACAAAGGACTTATATCAAGAACATATAAAAAACTGAAAAACATCAAGCCTCCCAAATTCAAAGACCTTCTCAAAAAATGGGCATCTGAGATGAACACACAGTTCTCAGATGAAGATATATAAATGGCAAATAAACACATGAAGAAATGTTCACCATCACTTGTCATTGAAGTAATCCTAATTAAAACAACATTGAGATTTCATCTCACTCCAGAAAGAATAGCTGCCATCAAGAAATCAACTGAAACAAATGTTGGCGAGGCTGTGAGGAGAAAGGAACACTGCTCCACTGTTGGGGGGAGACTATGGAACTATGGAAATCCAACTATGGAAATCAGTATGGAGAATTCTCAGAAGTCTAGCAATGGAAGCTCCATTCAACCCAACTCAATTCCCCTCCTGGTATTTTCCCAGAAAAACTGAAAAGGTCATATCACATTGCTATATATGCCCCCATGTTCATAGTAGCACAATTTGTAGTAGCTAGATCTTGGAAAAAACCAAGATGCCCATCAACCACAGAGTGAATGAAAAAGATTTGGTATTTTTATACAATGGAGTATTACTCAGCTATGAAGAAGGATGATCTTGAGGCCTGCATAGTTAAATGGAGACAACTTGAGACTATCCTCATTAGTGAAATAAATAAGAATAATATTTATAAATATCACATTGTGTGTCTAGTGTAAAATGTAATAAGAAATGTAGGAAATGTAGAAATAAACCCAAAACATGTAATTGCTACTGTAAAAAAGAGAGGAAATGTAGAAATAAAACCCAAAATGTGTAATTGCTACTGTAAAAAAGAGAGGAAAAGAAATTGCTCTAAATGATGTAACTGCATGTATGTTTAAGTGTGTAAGATAGATGACCATATTGCTGTTTTTGTTAGATCATGGAGCAGAGCTGTTAACAGTCTTATTGTTTGAATGTCTACTTTGTATGTTTTAATTTTGTAACTTGAACAGCTATTTCCAAAATGAAAGTAAGTTATCCAGTAATGATTTCTTAGTGGTTTTTTTTTTCTCTTTTTTTCCCTTGGAATTCTGTATTCCTGCTACCCTTTTTTCTGTTTTGTTTTTTATTCTCTTTAAATAAAATTTTAAAAATCAACCAATTTCTACCTATCATTATGGTAGTTGAAGAAGAGGGTAACATCAACCTGATATATTTTAAATAAGGGTAAAAGTGTCTGTTCCTATTAATAATCATGGTTTGAAACCACAATATTAAGTGAAAAAATTCAGACACACAAGCTTAAATAGTGCATCGATTTTCTTATATGAAAAACTCAATACATAATAATATGTAGTTAACATTTAATATAATATATTTGATAAATGTGTATTAAATGCATATTTTTTGTTTTTAATATATTTTGTTTTTACATATATTTTGTTTTTAATAAAACAATATATACAGCATATATAGTAGAAAATAAAAGACATAAAATAGGAAGAGAGACTAAAAAAGTACTGTAATACAGTATGAATATTGTATCTAAAACTATACCTTAGTAAAACTAGTACATGTAAGACATAGTTTAACTGTCTTACATGTTTTATATGTTCTTTGATTGATTAGTCTGGTTTTTAACTTACATATATGAGAATTATCTTTAAGAGGTCTTATAAATAAATGAATCTGTTGTTAGAAAAATGGAAACAGAAAGGGGTGGAGGGTGTGAGGAAAAAGAAGGGAATTGAAATGTATTATGTACATGTAGCAATGCCCTACATTGAATGTAATCATTGTGTACTGTAAGCATATACTAATAAAAGTTTAAAAAAATCTTTTTGTGAAGTTACTGGATGTTCCCAATTTTCACCATTTTATGCAGAGAAGAGTTATTTTATTTTGTATTTGTGTTTTAAATTTATTTTTATTTTTACATATTGTAATTGAAAAATAAAATGTTTTATATATATATTTATTTATTTACCCAGATTCTTTTAAAATACGTGTATCTCATGCAATGATTAAATCTCATAGATTAATACATGAATTATCTCACATACTTTGCCTTTTTTGTTTTCAGAACTCTTAAAATCTACTGTCAGAAATTTGTAAATTTACAATTTCTTGTTATTATCCATAGTTACCATATTGTACATAGAGTGCTACTCTTGAATTTACTCATCCTAACTGAAACTTTGTATTCTTTGATCAACTGAAATATTCTGTGTTATTTGACTAACAAGGTACTATCTAATTTTCAAAGTGTCAATTTTTAGTGTGTCATGTCATAAATGTGTGAGTGTGTTTCTGATATACTGTCTTCAACACTTAAGGAGTTGTGAACATATGATATATTATTTCAGGAACACCTTAGGGCTTTTCCAGTAGAATAGATGTTTAAATATCTTTTCAAGACAAAAAAATAACAATAACAATAAAACAGTTTCAAAACAGTCTAATGGGAGAGTAACAATAATTAATATATTGTGTATTGCTGTGTTTATAGTAATTACTCAGTGTGTAAGATATAGACATGAAACTTTGCTCAAACAATATTAGAACAAATCTTTCTTTTTCAATGAACTAAGAGAATCTGGCTGTATTACTATCTTAACTAATTATATATATATATATATTATATATATATATATATATAGAGAGAGAGAGAGAGAGAGAGAGAGAGAGAGAAAGAGTTTCCTTTTCCCTTCCTCTCCTGTTTCGCTCATCACAATTTCTCCTTTCTTTTGAACAGTTTTTGCACAATTTTCAATATCTATTGTGCATTTTGGGTCTTATTTATTTGTTCAATTTCTCACATTAGTGAGACAATATGATGTTTACACATGTGGGTCTGATTTATTTCACTTATGAGCTGAAAATGGATGATAAAATCTAGCACAATTCAACTACTGTATATTCCAAATCTCCAATGAAAAAAATCTAGAAGGATAAATATTTTTAAAGTTGTTGGTAGTTGTCTCTAATATTAAGAAATATCTTTATCTTGAGAGAGAAACTGAAAGACGATTCTATGTGTTTCAAGGTAATGATTCAGTATTTTCTCACAAACTCTCCATATCCTTGAAAGGGTTTCTGTTTCAAAAAATAGTTAATTCTGTTTGAATTATTGCTTATTATTAATTTGGGTCCACACATTTTACAACTCTATAAAGTTAAATGCTAATTTGCAGAAAATATGATAGGTTGCAAATTACTTTTAATTTAGTGAATTGTATTCCCCTAAATCCTGAACATATTAATCATTTTTATATCTTATTTACTAATCTTATTCCACAATGCTTTAAAAAATTCACTTATTATAAAAAGTTTTTGCTTTTTGTACTGTCTTTTGAATTAGTTTATTTCCCTACTGGCATTTGCATTTGTATATTATGTTCACCATGTTCTCGCTATAATTTACATGACAATGATGTTTCTTAATAAAATTTTACTATGAAGATATATGGTGATACTATGAATTTCTTTATACTTTTTGCTACTTTTCTCAAATTTTCCCAGTTGGCCTATAACATAATGTTAAAAAAGCAAACATTTAATTGAAAATATGACAATGTATTTAGTTTCCTGTTGCCTTCTGTATGCAAGATTTAAATATTGTACAAAAATATAAATGACTGAAGATGAAACTGTTTTGCAATAAATAGTGTTTTCTTTCTTTTTTCCATCAGTAGAAAAATGATTACAATAAAGGACTAAATTTTGGAAATATGAAACATGTGTGTATTGACATATGCTTATGAATTTGATGAGGCAGGCAAGTCAGTGCAGTGAGTGATGTTCATTACACTATTTTCTCATACTATAAATGAAAAAATAGCAAATATTGACTAAAGTTCAATAACTTCCATAGTCAAGATACATACTATAATTTGGACTTTGATTCCCTTTGAGAATTTTTGTCCTCAGGCACTGTCAAACCAGATATCAATAATTAGTAGTTCAGTTATGAGTTGGACCACACATTTCAAGTCAGGTAAACTGCAGGCAACTCTCCACATGCACTCAGGCACTGACAATTGCCAATACTCCCCATGGCCAATCCCCTTTATTTCACTTGTTTTCCCTTTTGGAATGAGTCAGTATTCACTGAGCCCTGTGTGGTACTGAACCACCGGTAACAGTGAGAATGGGCAGTCTGATACTTGACAGTTGTAAAGTACTAAATGATGCCTGATTACACATATTTTATTTGCTTGCAAATTTGAGGGAGACAGAAGTGCCAGCTGCTGCCTATCAGGAGCACCTATATAGGTTCTGACCTCCAAAATATACCCTCCTACTGCCAGTCACAAATTCTCTTATTACCCATGATCCTGAACTTTTTTCTTTTAAATATGAAAGCCTGAAGGAGAGTTAAAGCTGTTTACACTTGTCTTTCCTAAGGTAGAACACAAATTTTGCTCTTTGCAGGTTTGACTTGGGATGAGAGAGAAGGAGAAAGGCTGGGAGAGGGCTGGTGCTGGGAAAAAGAGGGAGGCCCTAGTCCTTTCTCTTCTCTGCCTCTGCCCAACCCATTTTTCACCTATCTTCATAATGATCATTATTTATAATCCCCTATACATTGCCTTAAAGTTTCCTGATTATGAAAAACAGGTTGAGTCATATTAAATGTTTCTGGACTCCTTTCTAGACTAAGCAAATCAGATTGTTGAGGGCAGCACTAATAGAATACAAACCACAGATGTTGCAAACAATGAGCAAATAGAATTTGCCTGTCAATTTACAAAAAATAAACTTGTTTGAGTTCTTTAAAATTTAAACAAAATATCAAATTTTCTACTAGTTACTATAAAAAAGCAAGAAGAAACAGGCTTGTTTCTTGTTAACGTATTTATTTGCAAGGGTGAGAACTGCACTCAGGGGCCTTTATACTGGACTACATCTTTAGCCTCTTTATTATTATTGTTATTGTTAATATTATTATTATTATTATTATTTTAATTTTGATGCAGAGTCTGGCTAAGTTATTAAATTGCCAGGTTGGACTGGAACTTGTGATCTTCCTAGTTCAGCTTTCCACAGCACTGGGTTTATAGGTGTTCACCATGATGTTGCATGCAAATTTATATTTAATAACAAATATTTAATGCAATATAACAAAAAATCATTTCAGCATGAAATAAATGAGAAAGTACTTGTTTGGTTTTAAGTCTTCAAAATTTGCCCATTTCAATTTTCACTAGCCACATTTCAAGAATTCACTAGCAAATGTGGATAGGAGCTACTGAATTAGATATTGTAATTTTAAACATATTATGATCTTATCATGGGACAACTTTGGAAAACGCTTGTGGTTGGAGGAGATAATCCTACCTTTTGAAAATGTATTTCTAGCACTAACAAAGCCTGAATTAGTTCAATGGTTCTGAGTTCCTCTGATGATGAAAATAGCCAAGTTCATAGCAGGAAGCAAGCATGACAAGCTCCTCAGGAGAAGCCACAGAACCAGCTCTTCCTCTCCCATTCTTCTTTGTATGTGGCTGGGCACAGTGCTCAGGTGGGCCACACACACAGCACCACACTGATTCAGTTCTGTGTGTCACAAGTTCTCCACCAGTTGTCAATCCACCACACTTGTATAAGAGGCATTTGCTGACAAAAATGCAGTTACTGCCACTGAGAAGCCAGCAGCTATATGTGCTTGTGTCCTATGCAAGGGGTGTCAGAAAATGGTGTTTTCTATTAAGCTACAGAAAGCTGCATTAAGTCCACCACATGTTGGTCCATGTTGAGGTAGATACTTGTCTATCTCCAGAAGTAGCTTAAATTTCTCTAGTTGTGATATCAGGTTAGGTTTCCTTGATAACATCACCTGGTTGATGATTTTGCATTTTGAGCCCCAGACTCACCTGCCACATTCCTCCACCAGTCTAGGGCTCATTGTGACCTTTTCTCCATTTGCCAGGAAACAGCTATCTCTGGCTGACACATGACTATGCCCTGGAGATTCTACTACTAATATTCCCAGTGTGTTACAGGCAGAACTCAGTCTGTCATGTGGGTCTCAGTTCTTGTGTGTGCCTCGGAGCCCATAGTTCCTCCATGGCAATCTTGGATATTATTTTTAAGGTATTTTATTAGTTAGAAGCCAGTCAGGAAGTCTCATTTAGCTGAGAAAGCAGGCAATTACAAGACAGCTTGTGCATTCCTGCTGTGTTCTCAAAATTTATTGCATTAAACTGACATATTAATTTTCCAGTGACAAAATTGGAGGTCTTAGAGAGGGCAGCTTGGAGCCACTAAAAAGTGAGGTGTGAAAATATTTTTCTGCCCTAGTGGCTGGCAGTCAGGACTGTTACTTGCCTTACATGTGCCATGCAGATCAGAGGCATGTTCCACCCAATGAACTCAGCACAGCACCCAGTGACCACAGAAGCCACCTTCAAAAACTCTGGGTGGGTCTGGCCATGGCTCTGGGATGACTGCCCAGATGAAAGTTCTCCTGTTTGGGTTACAAAAGCTGAGAAGGGACTTTGTCTAGGCTTCTCCAGACATTCTTCATGAGCAACAGTAAGATGCTATCATTGATTAGAATATTCCTGAGTGTGTTACTCTTTATTCCCCCAAGTCATATTCTAGGTAGAGCTATTTTACAAAAGTGTCTGCCACTGAGAGAATTACCCACTAGGAATCATATGATGCTGTGATGTTTTTAAATGTTTAGGATTGCTTTTGGGAAGCAATCCCATCACAGATTCAGAGATGAACAAACACAAATGCAATGTGAAAGAAAATATGAACACCAGGAATTTTTCACCAGTGGCTCAGGCCATTGTAGTGCAGTTAGAAAAGGAGCTGAATGGGTCACCCCCTCTTTCTATGGCAGTCTATACTGTCCTCTGAAGATATTACTGATTCCATTATCCTAAGAGAATAAAAAGTAGAATAACAAAGCTTAGGAGATGCAGATGCCTGAGGTGAGAGCACATTCAGTGTTAGATCTCCTAGCCTGACCTGCTCAGCATCACCCTACTCCCACTTCATTAGAGGCCTGAAATACGCATTGGCAATCACAGCTCAAGATTCAGGTGAAGGCCCTTAAAGCAAGTGTCCAGCCTTTAAATACTAAACCCCTAAATTATCAGCCCACTTTAGTTCTGTTGCTGTTGCTTTTCTGTTACCTGATGTGTGTTACACATTCATTTGCATAGATGAACCCTGAGCACAACCTCTTTCAATCTTAAATAAATGGAGCTGCTTTACTACTTGCTACTGAGCATACAATTGGCAATCTGTTCTCATTGTATACAAGAAGCTGAACCATTATTAGCCCACTGCCCTGCAGCAGTGGTTGCCAGAGCCAATGAAGAGCCTTAGTCAAAAAGAAGTAACCATGCTCTTTGGTATCTGCTGGACTGAATTTTAGGATGTCCACTTGTCCTATCATAGTACCATAATTAAAAATAGCTAAAAACAATAATAAAACTATAAATATTTTTTTAAAAATTTAACTTGTTTGTAGGGAAGCAATTTGTTTTTAATTTTCTTGATTTAATGGAAATAAACTTAGCCAATAATACATTTAACTCTTGGTTCATCTCATTATTGTTTGCTAGAACTACCATGAGCTAAAGCTAAACTGAAGCTGATTGTTCTGGAAAAGATTTGCCAGCCTTCTGAGCATTCAGTAGATGAAGTATTTTAAGCAGCAGAAATTCAAATGCTAAAATCACTTTACAATCATCTCCAGATTTATCACACCAAGGATGCTGACATCTAATGTATTTTTCATACAGAATCTCCATAGAAACATTTAGCCAGAAAGTAATGTGTTTTATAACCTGCATGAATGACATTTGGGAGACCTACTTTCTAGAACACTTGCCACTTATCCTGCTTTATAGGCATTATGCCAGTATGCTCTTTTTCATTATTTTATCCATTGTCTTTATAATTGTTTTTAGGAGGTACACAAAAACTAATCATTTCTACCATTTGCCTATAAAATATTATCTCTAATAACATCAATAAATGGTTATTAATTATTTGCAGGATATAATTAAACTTACTTTTAATGACTTTGTAAAATATTAATTGTAACTTTTTGTATCTAAGAAATATCCATGATGAACAAGGCAAATCTTAAAACTACAATTCCAGAATAAGTGAAATGACACTTACTAAAGGAAATTAAATCTCTGGCTAAGCTATAACACCTGAAAAGTAAAATTTGTTTTATACCACACACTTATTAGACTAAATAAAATTCTATTCTGTGTTCCACAGGTGTGCTTAGATTTCTGAAGCAACAGAATTATTTCACTGACTGAAGTCAATTGAAATTTTTTGAAAAAGTGTACATGACAGAAAACTTCTATGATCCCAGGATCTAGAAATCTGAAGGAGGAGGATTAGAAATATGATCCCTGCCTGGGTTATTTGGTAAATTGAAATCTCAAAATTAGAAGCAATAAAAGTAGAAAACAACTGAAGATGTAGCTCCATATGCAGGCCCTTCATTCAAATTCTAGTCACAGAGAGAGGAGACAAAGATATTTTGAGGTTTATTTATTTATTTATTTATTTTTAAAATGTTATTTAAAGAGAAAAAACAAACAAAAGAGAGTAAAGGGTAGCAACAATACAGAATTCCAAGGAAAAAAGGAAAAGAACAAAAAAAAACTTTTAAGAAATCATTACTTGACAAATTACATACTGACATCTTGGAAATAGTTGTTCAAATTGCAAAATTAAAACATGTAAAGTAGACATTCAAACAGTGAGACTGGAGTTCTGCTCCATGATCTGACAAAAACAGCAATATGGTCATCCATCTTACACACTCAAAACATACATACAATTACATCAAAAGGGTAAAATTAAACACAACAAAACAGAACAAAGTGGGTCACAAGAAAGCAATGTAAGAGACATAAATTTCAAACCTGGACAATCAGAAATATTCACTCTCTATCATATTTACTTTTGTTTTCTTCCAAATAGTTGTCCATATTGTCACATACAGGGAATTCACATGAAACAACATAGTATGGAACTGATCTAAGCAGGATGAGGAGGGTGTTTCAGGTCTTCAAGAATAGACAATAGGGAAGCCAAGAATGGATGTCATAGTGTCTCTCATTCTCTTCAAAACAGCTGTCCATACCTTCATGTGTGTTGAACTTAAACAAAACTAAACAAGCTAAAATCACTTTGAACAAAGAATGATAGTATTGCTGGATTTCACATCATGACATTACAGGGTCAGCACTGGGTACTGTAGTGTCTCTTTTTCTTCAAAATAGTTGTTCATTTCAACATGTGTTATATAGTTGGTTCTCATAAACTGTTAATAAGCTCTACACATGCATGAGTCTCTAGATGTATATCTATCCTTTCTGTATTAGAGGGAAAAACAAAACAAAGCAAGAGAAAACAATTCCTAGAAAAGCATGAATCAAACAGTCATATAAAACTGCAATACAAGGTGATCTACAATGGTTACCATGATGTCTCAGAAGTATATAACAACATTAATAAAAACAAAGCATTGGAGACATTATAAGACTTCAAAAGCAGGCAATAATCAAACCAGAGTGGGTATCTTAGTGAATCTTGTCATCTTCAGTGTAATTGCCTGTACTCTTAGACTTGATGCTATCAATCATAACAGATTTGAATAAAATCAGTCAATACAAGATAGCAATCTAACAAACCAGATTCAAATAAGATCAGTCATAATTAGACAGTATAAGTTATACAGGGCTTCTCATTAAGTTGATAGGAAATTAAGGATGATTACCATATTATGTCCTCTTATTTTTGGGATAGCTAACCTTGTCCTCGAGTCTAGTGTAAGTAGTCAAACTGGAACAGCATGTAATCCATCTCAGCAGAGTGATGAGAATATTTCAGATTTTAAATCTTGTTACCCCCTTAATGATATCCTCTGCCTTCCTTTCTTAGTTCCTCCCCTTTCACTCCCATAGGGTGCACTGTTTATTTTGGGTCCCACTGCCTCCTTATATGGAGCATATCAATGGACCCTATCTCCTGTTCTACTCTGCCTGTGTTTCTCTATGTTAGTATTTCAAGGCCCTCTGTACTAGAGATTACAGCCCATCTTCTCTGCCTCAGTTCTGCTATTCTATTTTTCTGCCATTGGTTGTCTATTTTTCTCTTCCACTCCACTGTTTTCCCTGTTCACTGAGGCCTCTCTGCCACTGTTCCTGAAATGCTCGTATTCTTTTTCTCTCTTTCTAAAATGTCCTTCAGTATTTTTTGTAGGGTTGGATTGGTGGTCACAAATTCTCCCAGTTCCTCTTTGTTGTGGAAGCATATTGCTTCTCCATTAATTTCTAGAGACAGTTTTGCAGGATACATCAATCTGGGCTGGAGATTGTTCTCCTTCAGGGCTTGAATTATTTCACTCCAAGGTCTTCTTGACTTGATGGTCTGTGTTGAGAAATCTGCCATGATTTTGATGGGTTTTCCTTTATAGGTGATCTGTTTCTTTTCTCTGATGGCTTTTAATATTCTGTTCTCATATTGAATTTCTGGGATCTTGATTATTATGTGTCTGGGTGTAGCTCTGTTTTGGTTGTAAGTGGCTGGAGTTCTGCATGCTTCATACATCTGCATATCATTTCCTTTTGCTATGTTTGGGAAGTTTTCCTTAATAATTTCTGTGAATACCCTTTGCAACTCCTTTGTTTTGACTCCTGCTTCTTCATTCACATGCTTTATTCTTAAGTTATAGATCCTCTTGTCATCCTCTAGCCTTTGTATGGTTACTGTCTGCTGCCTCGTTATTTTTAAGAGATCATCCCTTTCATGATCACACACTGCAAGCCTGTGTTCAAGTTTTGATAGTCTAGGCTGACAGCAGCCACTTGAAGGCAGAAGAAGGCATTCTTTAGATCTAGGCAGGTGTACCAGCAGGCTGTGTGTGGCAGAAGACTGAAGCAACACAGAGAACATTTGTGGTGGCACTGGCAACTTGGAGCTCTTGAATTGACTTTATAGTTGGGAAAGGTGCATTTGAACAGTTTGACCATCTATTATTTTTTCATTGGGTGCCATGATTTCAAGCAGAGAACAGATTGTCTCAGAGAAAGTGCTAGTGGCTTGGGCAAATCTGTTGTTAGAGCCTCTCTGAACATAGTGGGAGAGTTCTTAACCCCTAGGGCAATTGAGTACAAGTGAGTTGCATATTTTTTTCAGGACTTTCCTAGTTGACAGGGCTTATGGGAGCATCTCACAAGCAGATGGTAGCATCTTTTAATCTAGATGTGTAAATTGGGCAGCATCTGGAGGCAACAGTCCAAAAAGGGTGCAGGCATCATCTTACTCCTGGGAAAAGTGTAGGGTTAAATGAGAGGGAGGCTGACTTGCTCACTGATAGGAGTTCATGTTTGGTGAGATGTCCTCTAAGGTTTAATTTTGTGCCTGGTAGATGGGACTCTTTTTTTTTTTAATCAGTACCGGGGATCGAACTCACGACCTTGTGCTTGCAAGGCAAGCACTTATGCCACTGAACTAAATCCCTGGCCCATGGGACTCTTTTTTAAAATTGTTATTAAGGAGAAAAAAAAACAGAAAAAAGGATAGCAACAATACAGAATTCCAAAGGAAGAAAAGAAAAAAATACTAAGAAATCACTACTTGATAAATTACATATTGTCATCTTGGAAATAGTTGTTCAAGTTACACAGTTAAAGCATACAAAGTAGATGTTCAAACAGTAAGATTGCAAATAGTTCTGCTCACTGATCTAACAAAAACTTAGTATTATGGTCATCTATCTTACACACTTAAACATACATGCAGTTATATCCTTTAGAGCACTTTCTTTTCCATTCTTTTTTACAATAACAGTTACACACTTTGGGTTTTATTACTCCTACATTTCTTATTACTTTTAACACTAGAGACACAGTGTGATATTTCTAAATATTATTCCTATTTATTTCACTGATGAGGATATTCTCAAGTTGTCTCCATTTCCCTATGTAGGCCTCAAGATCATCTTTTTTATAGCTGAGTATACTCCATTTTATAAAAAATCCACATCTTTTTCATCCACTCTGTGGTTGATGGACATCTTGGTTTTTTCCAAGATTTAGTTGTTACAAATTGTGCTGCTATGAACATGGGTGCACATATGTCACAGTGATATGACCTTTTCAGTTTTTCTGGGAAAATACCCAGGAGGGGAATAGCTGGGTTGAATGGAGCTTCCATTTCTAGTCTTCTGAGCAATTTCCATAGTGGCTGCACCAGTTGATACTCCCATCAGTAGTGGAGCAGTGTTCCTTTTTCCCCTCCACAGCCTCACCAACATTTTTATCAGTTGATTTCTTGATGGGAGCTATTCATTCCAGAGTGAGATGGAATCTTCAATGTTGTTTTAATTTGCATAGAAGCGACTCTTGATAGGCAAGAGCCCCAGGTGCCCCAAGTGATGGTAACTTTTTTCTGATGCATGGGACTTTTGCTTTTTGTCTCCTCTCTGTGATGTCTTTGAGAAGTACTTGACTGATTTTATACTTCTAGGTGAGGTGACCTATAGGAAAGGTCATGGAAATTCATTTATCAGGGCTGAAAGTCCATGTTTTCCTCAGTCAGATTGAGTCACTCTGCTGATAGTAATCTCAGGTGGGCCTTGGATGATGCCATCTGATCAAGATAGGAAGCAGAAGCCTCTGGGTCATTTTTGAATGTTTATTATTTTTTCTATTATATTTCTAGATGTTGAAATAGCCAAGTAGACTAAATGTTATTAAAACCTTTGATAAATTTCCTATATCTTCATGAAGAGTATTTCAATTCATACTAGCACAGTGAATAAGAATTCCTTTGTTGGCACAATTTTCAGCTAACAATAATAAAATTGATGGATATAAATTTCTCATATTTAAAATTAACAAGTCCCTCTGAACATTTTGTTCTTCTATTTTCAATGTTCCTATGATTATACTAGGTTTTTTATGTTATGTCCTCAACACTGTAATTTTTAGAACAATATTGTTAAGTCCTACCAGTAACCTAGCAGTATATTAATTGCAATTCATTTAAATCAATACATCATTTCTGATGATACTAGACTTCTCAAAGATAAGAGTACTCTAACACATACACACAGTATAAATCACCATTAATTTGGATCTTATTTGATTTTCATCAGCAATGATTCTGCTCTCCACCATATAGGTCTTCTACATGTTACTAAACTGTTACTGTTATTCCTATACATAACACATTTAAAAATCAACAAATATTTTCATCAAAGAAGGAATCCATGGTTATTCACCATTTAGTGTGATGTATGAACTCCTAGATATGTTTTGTAAATCATATTTATATGGATGGATATTTCTTCCAGTCAGTATTTTTACTGAGATTTTTTTTCAGATATTATTTTTAAGTATTTCCAAATGGCTTTTCAAACTCTCTTGAGATGAACTTTGTATTTTGTAGTGGTTATTCCATTTACAAAGTGAATTACATGGATTATTTATTTGTATTAAATAGGCCTCATATATCTTGTATGAAACATAACTGTGGTTCATTATAATTTTATATATTGTTAACAATTTGATATTATTTCTGAAAATGTCCTTTTTGTGAGACTTGATATGTAGATATTTGTTTGGCTTGTTTGATTTGGTTTTAATTTCTTTCCAGGTGTTACAGACCTCATAAGGTGATATAGGAAGTGACTTCTCCTCTTAGGTTTTCTGGGACAGTTTTTTTATAATTTGAATTACTTTTTCCTTAAATATTTCCTAAATTTTCAAGGAAGTACATAGGCAAGGAGTTTAATTTGTGGGAAAGCTTTAAAATGGAAGTTCAAAGTCTTTGACATAGGTAGTGATATTATTGTTTCCTTGAGTGAATTTAGTTTTCTTCTCAAAGTTGTCCATACTACCCATGCTACCAAATTAATTGACATAAGCCTGCCCATGACAATATCTTACCTGATTTTTTTTCTTTTTGCTTAATTTTTACCTCAAATTCGTGTCTCACTATTTTGTGCAGGATGGATTCCAACACTTGGCTCAAGTGATTCTCCTGTCCAATCTCTACATTAACTAGCACTCATTATATTCCTGTGAACTTGGCTATACAATTCTCATTTACATCTATGTTTATGTAACCTATCACACTGTTTTTGTATTACTCATATTTATGTTTTCTCCCTTGAAGAAAAGTAATCTGCATAGAGGTGTAACAACTACATTCTACAAGCCCAAAGAAATAGCTTTTGAATTTGTTGATTTTTTCTTTTTAATGTACTTCTTTCTAATATTTCTTTACTGTGTATATATATTTAGATTTTCTGTTTCAGGTTTCTTTTGTAGTAGGTTTAGGTCAATGAGAGATTTTCTAAAAGAACATCACTTGCAGTTTTCTATGACTATGGTCTCAAATGCATTACAACAATTCTTTAGGTCACTATTTTCATTGCACTCAGTTATAACTAATTTTTTAATTGCATTCTTTTGACTTTTCTTATTGCCTTTATCATTGTTGTTGTAAATTTTGTTAGTTGCTTTTCATGTATGTGGGGTTTTTTACTTTCTTTTTTTTTCTATATGCCATACTGACTATTGACTCCATGGCTAAAGGCACTATTTGAAGCGTGCTACAGTGAACTAAATCCCCAGCCTGTGTTCTCAGATTCATATTCATTTCTATCATTTGGATAGTAGAAATGAATATCAGATGACAATCTACATGTTTCACATATTTTTTATAATTTATTGGGGATTGTGTTTATTGGGTTGTGTCACAACCCAAAATACAGTCTACACTTGCAAAAGTTTTGAGTAAAGTTAAAAATGTTTTCTTCTAACTTTGATCAAACTTATGGAATTATAATTAGTCAAATTAATTGATAACATTATTTAAATCTTTTACTTCCTAGCTAAATTATTGTGTATTTGTTCTATTATCAGTTGAAAGAATTGCATGGCTGGCACCATGTTTTCTACTTACATTACTATCATATGTAGTAGTTGGTTTTGAACCTCTGTTAGGAGATGCAAAATTGCTTTGTGTTTTCATATACCATCTGTTAATTAAAATGTTTTAATTATGAAATAACCTTCTTTATCTGTAGTAGTATTACTTTTCCCAAATCTGTGTAGCTATATGTTCATATGCCAATATTATTAGCCATTGATTAGTATTAGTGTTGTTTGTTTCTCCATTGTCATTATTTAGATATGTTTATGGTTTTAACTTAATTTTAATTTCATATATAGAGAGAATAAAGAGAGACAGGAAATACAGTTGAATCCTACTTTTTTTCTATGTAGTTATAAAAAATTCTTGCTTATAACAGTAACTTTCAGGTTGTTTTCATTTATTTATTAATATTGTACTTTTTAATAGTTTGTCATTTTTTGCATTTGTCCTTTTATTTTTCCTCTATTCCATTTTTAGTGTTCTTTCTTATTTTATTGTAGTTTTATTGACTATGTTTTATTGACTATGTTTACTTTTAAAAATTTTGTTTTTTATTTTTTTGGTAGTTCTGGTTGTTGAACCCATACATGCAAAGCAAAAGCTTTGCCACCAAGCAATATCATCAACCAATTTATATCTTTATTTTAAAAAATAATTTTAGATTTACTGAATAATTATAAAGCTAATGAAAATAGACATTTGCCATGCACTCCATTTGTTCTCTAATTTTATCTCTGGAGACTTCATTGACTCTTGGTCTACTTAAAAGTATGCTGATTAACTTCCAAATATTTTAAAGTTTTCCAGTTATCTTTCAGTAATATGGTCATTCATCTTACACACTTAAACATACATGCAATTATACCCTTTACAGCACTTTCTTTTCCTCTCTTATTTACAGTAGCAATTACACATTTTGGGTTTTATTACTCCTACAGTTCTTATTATTTTTTACATCAGAGACACAATGTGATATTTATAAATATGGTTCTTATTTATTTCACTAATGAGGATAGTTTCAAGTTGTCTCCATTTACCTATGAAGGATTCAAGGTCATCCTTCTTCATAGCTGAGTAATACTCCATTGTATAAAAATACCACATTGTTTTCATCCACTCTGCAGTTAATGGGCATCTTGGTTGTTTCCAAGATTTAGCTATTACAAATTGTGCTGCTATGAACATGGGTGCACATATATCACTGTGAGATGAACTTTTCAGTTCCTCTGGGAAAATACCCAGGAGGGGAATAGCTGGGTTGAATTGAGCTTCCACTCCTAATCTTCTGAGAATTCTCCATACTGATTTCCATAGTGGTTGCACCAGCTTACACTCCCACCAACTGTGAAGCAATGTTCCTTTTTCCCCACAACCTCATCAACATTTGTTATCAGTTGATTTCTTGATGGCAGCTATTCTTTCAGATGTGAGATGAAATCTCAATGTTGTTTTAATTTGCATTTCTTGAATGACCAGTGATGGTGAACATTTCTTCATGTATTTATTTGCCATTTGTATATCTTTATCTGAGAACTGAGTGTTCATCTCAGATGCCCATTTTTGGAGAGGGTCTTTGAATTTGGGGGGCTTGATGTTTTTCAATACTTTATATGTTCTTGATATAAGTCCTTTGTCTGAGGGGTTGCTGGCTAAAATTCTTTCCCATTCTGTGGATTTTCTTTTCATTCTGCTGGTGATTGCCTTTAAAGTGCAGAAACTTTTCAATAGTATGAGATTCCAGTTGTTTATTCTCTGAAGCATTTCCCATGCAGTTTGCATTTTGTTCATGAATTCTCTGCCTACCCCTATGTCAACCTAACCAAGAATGTAAAAGACCTATATGCTTAAAATTATACTACACTAAAAAAGGAGATCAAAGAGGATATTAGAAAATGGAAGGATTTTCCTTGCTCTTGGCTAGGAAGAGCCAACATTGTGAAAATGGTCATACTCCCAAAACTTTTATACAGATTTAAAGCAATCCCAATCAAAATACCATCAACATACCTCACAGATTTAGAGAAAACACTCCTAAAATTCATTTGGAAACAGAAGAAAACTAGAATAGCAAAGGCAATTCTGGGCAATAAAGACAAGGCAGGAGGCATCTCAGTTCCTGACTTGAAACTACTACAAAGCCACAGTGATAAAGTCAACATGGTACTGGCAAAGAAATAGACCTGAGGACCAGTGGAACAGATTAGAAGATGCAAGAATAACTACAAATACACTCAGCCACCCGATATTTAACAAAGGGGCTAAACATGTTCACTGGAAGAAGGATAGCCTCTTTAATAAATGGTGTTGGAAGAACTGGCTCTCCACATGCAGAAGGCTGAAACTAGATCCATGCTTATCACCGTGCACAAAACTAAAGTCTGAATGGATCAAAGACCTAAACATTAAAACAGAAACACTAAATCTACTGGAAGTTTTCAATATTTAAAGGGAAAATAGGTGATATAGAGAACTAGATAGTAATTTGAATATGTGTGGTTGAAATATAAAATCTTAATTTTGTATAGTAGGGCTAAGAAAGTTTTTATGTGAAAGTGAGAGATCTGTAGATTCACCTCTAGAAGTGTTCTATACATGGTGTATGACTAGTGAGAAGATCTGAGCACTAGTGGAAAACTCAAATACAAAGCACAAACTTCACATATTCCAATAAAAGAAAAGAGAGCAAACTGGTGAGAAGAAGTAAGACAGAGAATAAGCAAAGTAAAGGGAGATAAAGTGAAAGAAGGAAGCTTGGACATATTTTCCTCAAAAGGTGTTTTGTTTGTTTGGTTTTTAGTTTTTATGTATAAAAATTATATAACTAGGCATATATATATATTATTTAGAAATATTTAAATTTATAACCCTATGTTATTTTAAATCTTGAGCATATCATGCTAATGTACATTTGAAAACACTTGCAACAATTTTTCTCTGTCAGTAAGACAATTTAAAGAATTAGATGCATACTAAAAAAGATTTCTGTAATAACATTCTTAAATTGTTTAATATATGCATGTTCTTCATCCACTCTTTCAACAAGAATTACCCAATAAAATCTAATACTGATCATAAAATTAACAACTTTGCAAAATAGCTGTCATTATATATTCCTCCAGATTTTTGTGTTTTAATATGTTCTTAAAGCTATTAACATAACCACTACACTGTTTGAATGCTTTTTATGTTAAGAAAGATAAGGACAGTTTCAAAGATAAATTCCATTTTGTTATTTTATATTTCACATACTTTCAATTAAGACAAGATTAAAGCTAAATGGATATTCCAATTAAGTAAATTTTTTACTGTAATAGAGAAATAGATTTAGAACAGAAATGATATTATAAAAGCAATGCTTCAGTATCAACAGAAAACTGGATAATAAAGAATTTGGTTGCATTGCATGAAAAATATATGATGTGATTCCATGAAATTTATGAGTTACACTAGCACTTAAATGTACTTTATTACCTGGTATGTAAATGGCTACGAAAGGCATAAATAAGTTAAATAAGTTTGCCACTATATAATCGTCCTACATTTCTGTGAAAATAATGCTATTTTTCAAAATTATTTATGTTTCACTTAGTGAAAGTTTCCCATGACATATGTTCTCATTGTGTTTGTTGTCAAATGAAGTTATCTTACCACATTAAAGATAATGTGCTATCAATTTATTTGCAGGATGTTGGAAAGATCATTAAAACCAGGGTTATAAACCACTAAAACCACTAAGAGGAGTACTAAATGTTCTGATGTTTTGTGTAAAAGTTGTTCTTTCATTACCCCCCCACGGCTGATAGTTAAGAACCAAAAAACATCTACCATTTATCACCTATATACATAGTACCAACTTTAAGCTTCAAAAGAAATATGATGATAAATCCATAAAGCTATGATACCCAAAGTAAATGAACCTGTGAGTATTTGACTATTCTGAAAACAAAGAAAGTAGTTTATGAATTTGTTGGGTTATAGTTTTATTTATTATAGGATTAAAGAAGCAAATTCTGGGACTTCTGGGATGACAGCAGGATGGTGAAACATTTTCTCTGATATTTGCAATCCAGATGCTAGAAGAGAGCAAGGTGAAGAACAGAGAAGTGGCTTCCTAGGACTGAGCAAGTGTCTAAACTGAGAATTAGGAAGAGAGAGAAATAGAGAGGGATCACAGTGGAGAAATGGGAAGTGAGAAGTGACACTTTCTCCCTTGAGTTGCAGTGTGGGAGGGGTGGCTCAAACCTGCAGGTACATTGACTACTGGTGACTACAGAGGGCTCCACAGAGAAACACACCATCAGGATGGAACAGTGGATGCTGCAAACTGCAGTGGCTAGTGAGTTACTCAATTTCACTTCAGAGATGATGATCATAATAAAGGTCATAATTAGTGAATCTAGAAAAGATAAAGATTAAAAATAGAGGAGCTTAGGAAAATGATGCAAACCATGATTCCCAATGTAGGAAAGAAATGTAATCTATGAAACAGATTCAATCAGATATCCAGGAGAAAAAAAAATCTATTGAAATTTTGTGCAGCAGAATGAGGTATCAGATCTGGAAGACAGGATTATGTAGTGATCATGAAAATAAAGAGTTCTTAAAAATAGCAAGGGACTATGAAAGAAATCAATCCAAAAGTTGCTAGCTGATGCAAAGAAAAATAACTTAAGATTGATTGAGTCAGTGAAGAAACAGGAGATAGCACAAATGACATAGAAATCTATGCAAAGAAGTAATGGCAGAAACTTTTCAAGCATGTAAAAAGAATTTTACATACAGATAACTGAGACACATAGAACTCCAGTTATCCAAGATATAAAACAAAATTTACCCCAAGGTGTACAACAGTAAGGATTCCAGAAATTCAACACATGAATGGAATATTAAAAGCTGATAGACAAAGAAACAATTCACTTACAAAGGAAAGCCCACCAAAATTACAGCAGTCTTCTCAACTTAAACCCAAATGCCAGTGCACCCAAGTATAACAAACAAATATTAAATACATGAAAAATAAAATAAGCACTAATGCAGCTGTAATGGAGGAACTCAGTGCTCTACAGTCACATATAAACTAGACAAAAAACCCAAAAAATCTCAAAATTGAAACAAATTTTTTAAAAAATGAATTTAGTTGATGCCTACAGAGTGTTATATCCCACAACATCAGAATACATATTTTTGCAGGTGCACTCAGGACTTTCTCTAAAAGAGAACATCTGTTGGTTCATAAAACAAGCTTCAGTAAATTTAAAACAACTGAAATTATTCATGCATATTGTCTGATCATAGTGCAATGAAATTGGAAATCACTGGTAAAAGAAACCACAACATGGAAATTAAAAACATGGAAATTAAATAACACTACACCTTAAACTCTTTAATGACATTCAAAGGGAAGCTACACTCCCAACCTCATTCTTGGAAGCAAACATTAACATGAAACCAAAACCAGTGAAGAATCCAACCAAGAAATAGAGATACAGGCAAATCTTCCAAATGAATATGGATGTAAAAATCCTCATAAGATATTGGCAAACAGAATAGAGCAAATCTTAAGATTATGCACAATGAGCAAGGATCATCCAAGGGATTCAGGATGGTTCAAAATATGTAGATCAATGAATTTAATACACAATATAAACAAAGCTAAGGACATGATCATGTCAATAGATTCAGAAAAAGCATTTGACAAGCCAAATATGTATTCATGGGAAAAACTACAAAAAATTGGAATAGATAATCTTTATCTGATACATGATATATGAGATCTATGAGAAAACAACAGCCAACATCAAAATAAATGGACAAAAACCAAAAGAATTCACTGTGAAATGAGGAACAAGACAAGGATGTGCACTACCACCAACCTTGTTTAATGTAGTTCTGGAAACATGAACTTCAACAATTAGACAAAAGAAAGAAAGAAAAGGAATAAGGATAGAAAAAAGTTAAATTATGATCATTGTAATTGACATGATACTCTACATAGAAGACCACAAAAACAGCACCAAAAGACTTCCAGATTTAATAAAAATTTCACTCCTGTAGTTGGAAAGAAAGTCAACATGCAAAAATCCCAAACACCCCTATATATGAATAGGATACTCAGTAAGAGAGAAATTATTGAAATAACACCTTTCACAGTTTCATACAAAAAATTTAAGTATTTGAGATTCAATCTAAGGAAAGAAGTAAAAGACTTATACACTGAAACATATAGTACTCATACAAAAAGTGATTGAAGAGGATATAAAAAAATGGAAAGATTTTCCTTGTTCTTGGGGAGAAACAACAAACACAATGAAAATGGCCATACTGGAAAAATTGTTATACAGATTTAATGCAGTATTGATCAAAATATCAATAATGATATTGACATTAAAGATTTGGAGGAAACAATCCTAAAATTCATTTGGAAGCAGAAGAGATATAGGAAAAACAATTCTTCAAAACAGAGGCAAGGTAGGATGGCATCACAATCCTTGACTTCAATTTTACTATCAAGATACAGTGACAAAAACAGTGTGGTATTGGGAAAAAAACCAGACCGACAAATCAGTGGACCACACTAGAATATGCAGAAACAACTCGAAACACACTCAGCCACCTTATCTTTGACAAAGGAGCCAAATATCTTCATTAAAAAAATACAACTACTTTAATAAATTATACTGGAAAAACTAGTTTTCCACCTGCCAAAGATTAAAACTAGATCCATATTTTTCATGATACACTAAACTAAAATTGAAATGAATCAAAGACTTAATATTAAAACAAGAACATGAAATCTGTTAGAAGACTGAAGAGAACATCGAATAGATAGAACTCATGATGATATAAGTATAGGAAAAGACATTACCATTGTTGCACAGAAAGTATCACAAAGAACTGACAAAAGGGATCTGATCTTATTAAAAACCTTTTGCACAACAAAAGAAACCAACAATAGAGTGAAAAGACAAACCAGAGAGAGGAAAAATATTTCAGATAAAACACTCATATCTAGTTAAAGAATTCAAAAAGTTCAGACCTGGAAAATTTAAGGACACATTCCAGAAATGGACATTTGGAATGAATACATACTGCTCAGATGAAGAATTAGAAATTGCAAATAAATATATAAAAAAAGCTGACATTGCTGGTTATTCAAGAGGTGCAAGTTAAAATAACACTGACATACCATCTTACTCTAGAAAAAATGGCTGCTAACCAGAAATCAATAAAAAGCAAATTCTGATGCTGCTGTTGAAAGTGCAGACTGGTGTAATAATTATGGAAATCAACGTGGGGATTCTTCAAAAACTAAAACTAGCAATTTTATTTAACTCAGCTAGGCCCTTTGTTGGTATCCTATCAAAAGAGTTAAAAGCATCATACCCCAGCAATATATGCATACCCATTTTTACAGTAGCATAGTTCATAATAACTAATTCTTGGAAACAGCCCAGCTTCCCATCAACCTATAAATGGATAAAGTAGATGTGGTTTTTTTTATATGATAGGTACGACTCTGCCACAAAGCATAAATTTGAAACATTTCTACATCTGTGAATGCACCTTGAAATAGTACTCTTAAGTGAAAAAATTGGACATACATGTGTAAATATCACATTTTTCCCCTCTGGCATGAGAAACTGAAAGTATAAATATGGACCAAAATGTGTATAATAGATATTGTGAAATAGGAATAAAATGTTCAAATTGAAATGAAAATTAGGAAGGGGGATGGGGAAAACGGAGGAGGGGAAAATGACAAACAGAGAAAAGAAGGAAAAAATGGAAACAAACCTTTTGTAAATAAGCAGAGGAAAAGGAGTTAAAGGGAAGTGAGAAAAATATGAAAATAAAGAAGAGTCAAGATATATCATGTTTAACAGATCCTGCCTGCCAAGTGTGAGGCTGTGAGTTCGATTCTCAGTACAAAGAAAACAAAATATCAGCTACAGGTACAAATTCCCCATGATGAATGTGAACATTAAGTATATCTAAAATACAGCAATATATTTGATTTAAAATAAAAAACAAATAAGCAAACAGCAAAACAATTACTCCAGGTACTCATTATTTTTTAATTATACATTTATTAGTTTGAGAATAATTTTTGTCTGTTGTTTTGCATCTATTTATGTCACAAATACCATTTTACTCATTCATGTTTCAGAAAACAAAATTTTAAAGAAAAACTGATAAACAATTTAAAATAAAAAACATGATGCAGATTTCCAATTATCTGATACTTCTAAGGCAAGAAATAGTAATTTAATGTTACTGTACAAAATACAGTATTACAAGTATTTAAGAAGCAATTTGAACTTTTTGACTATATTAATTCATTGAGAATTAAATGTTAACTTTTTTGATATTAATGATTGCTGCATCAATTGATTAATTAAAATTTAAATGTTAAAATATTATACTTTTCTAATATTATCAGCACTTAATATCTTTAATAAGCACATAACATGTTGAGATTCCATAGTTATACATTAAAAGTAAGAGACCATATTGAAACTTCATCACTTCTCTACTAACTCAGAATTGAGATCAAATTGTGGAAAGGCATACTCCAATGACCTTCCACACACTTGGTGTCCACAGGTGACAACCACATCTAATCTTATGAACAGATGAAAAGTACAAAGGTTCTGATAATTCAAGAAAATAAGAGGGGTGAATATAATACTTATCACATTTGAATTCTCCTAAGTTTGAAGATATTTTTAGTTTTCTTTTAAGATTATTTATATATATTTTTATTATACTCAGCACCACTAGGAATTGTTGAGTAGAGGCTCTTTGTTATTTGGAATGTTATATAATAGTTGTTAAATAATATTTACTAATATTAGATAATCTCAGTAGTCAGAAGATATCAACATCTTAGGTGAAGAAAATCCATATGTTGGTCAATTAAGTACTCTGCTCAAGTATGGAAAGTAAGAAATTACACTCAGCCTCACCTGTTTTATCCTACCATCTTTACAGGAACATCTAGCAAGTGAAACAAAAAAAGAAAGTAAGTGACAAGAATGTGACATGGAAAGTAAAGTCATGTATCTTAGAAAATTATGAACCCCTATGTAGGGAAAGATAAACTATCAAATATAACATTATGAAGAAAATTTAGCCAATTCAAAAAACAATTAAAAATCAATTGCATTTATATATTCCAGCATCCAAACATTGAATACTTAAACCAGCTATTTATATCATAAAAACAGAAAAAAAGGAAAGAAGTGTACTAAAAGTTAAATTTAAGAAGAAGTCTTATAGAAAATAATGAAAGTGGGAAATGTACTATGTACTTCTAAAGAATGATTCACATTCATTAAAAATCATTTTTAGATTTCAAGAAAACTCCAATTGACCTAGTCAGTATGCTAAAATATAATATTAAATCTTTTCAAATGTTTATTAAATCAATAAATCTGACAATGTTGAGTGTATTTAATACTAGGATTATTCTACCTGTATATTTTTAATAATTTATTCTTATTAAATTTCACATCTTAAAATTTTCACTTTTTATGATTTTTAGTATGTAATTTCCTTTCAAAAATATTTTTAATTTTCAAAATTTTATTTTCTTAAAAATTATAACTACTATCTCATGATGGAGTGGAGTGTATTTTTAACAATTTTGTTAGATTTTGGTCCTATAAACATGACATTCAATCATTTTATTTTAAATTTAAAGAATTGTTATTCAGAATCTCTAATCATTCAATGTTTATGCTGAGCAACAAGTTACCAGAACAAGCCCAATTTACAGATATTCCTAAATTAGCAGTGTTCTATTTATGAAAATGAATTAATGTTAATATCTGGACTCTACCTTGATTCAGTCAATTGTAGTGCCATTAGATAGGAATAAACATCTTTCATAGTTTCTTGATTCTACTCATGTCTGTTCCATAGTCCATGTCTCTTTGTCAGTGTTCTTTACACCTTTCTAGAATGAGTCTAATTTATTTCTTATTCTAAGTCATTCTTTGGTCAAAATTCTTCATTTTGCCACTGAGTTTACTTGCAGTTTGGCTTAAAGAGTGTAACACATTTCAAAAATTTTTCCCATTATATTAATTTAATACATAATGATTGAACATTTAATTTCATTATTTTACAAGGTTTTAAAATTTGTTATAGAATTGAAATTACTTGCCAGTTTTGAAAATAGACAGTTTGAGATGTTTTGACTTTACGTGTTTACTCAATAACTTTCACAGCAATAAAGATAGTGAACATATTCTGATGAAACCTATCATGTGGCAATTAGAATTATCTTTCTAGTTGGTGCTAACTAACGTACCAAGAAAATCTCTGAAATGATTTCACACATTTTGAGATTAATTTGTATTTATATAAATGAATCAGTAGATTATTTTCACAATTTCTTTTCTTAACATGGTGCCATTATTTAGCATAACTGTTATACTTTTCTGTGTTATTGTGTACATTGATAGTTTTACCTATTTTTTTCCAAACACTATTACTGTGTGGTAGCACCAAAATTTAAAATTATATGTGGACCTTTGGTTATTTTCTGATTTCAACTACTTAAAATATGAATGTGATGATCTTTAGTATAAAACTTTTTGGAATTCTAAGTATAATATATAATCTAGTGAGAAAAAAGAAATTAAATATTTTATCAACACATTTTAAATTGCAAATGACTAACAAGTTTATTTCAACAGTGTATTAGATATTAAATGCAAAATTTTCAATAAAAATTTAGCTAGTTACAAAATAATGTATTGTATAAAACTATAATACAGTTAATTAGCCTTAAATTACAATATGATGTTAGACAAATAATAATAACAAAATTTTAAATAAGGTTATCAAGAATACTGATCAATAAAATATCTTTGAAGATACATATCATAATTTTAAAGGTCAACATCTGATTCTCACAAGCTAAATATATCCTTTAAGATAATGAAAAGCATTCTTTTGTTTCTATCATGATAGGAATTTTCTACCTGGAGATCATTTTATCATGGTATGTTACCATACAAAGGAATTTGGATAATAATTATAATCAGAACTTGTACATAGTATTAACCTTCTTGTCATAATGGAAAATTACAAATTAATCTATTTTATGAACTGCATCTCTGATAGAAAGTAATTTGACTTTCATGCCAGTTTAATGCCAAGTTGATATACTTAATGACATTACAGTTACTGTTTATATTTATACATTTACACATATATGAATTCCAATTAAAATTTAATGATTATATAAGCAAAAGATTATGCCTAATTATCACAATCCAAAGTCCAACAAATTTAGAGAAATATGTAAGAGCAAATATATTTAAATATGTTTATGTATAGAACATGAATGAATCTAGGTAGATGCATATATGTAACTTTATTTCCAAATATTCAAAAATCTCTTCTTCATAGAGTTGGCTATCAAGTTGTAATTGTTGTTATTTTATGAATTTTAAAGAAAAACAAAAAATATATAATAATATCCTATAGTACTTACTAACCATTAAAGCACAAGGAATAAGGGGAAAAGAATTACCTAAACCTGAAGAAATAATAAAACAGATTTGACTGTAAAACTTTGTCTCTCAATTTCTCTTCACTGAGCATGCCACTATGTTTTAGGTAAGTATCCCATCATTATCAATTCACCACTGATTTTGTAATAATTGGGTTTAAGTGTATATAGACCTGTTTATCATCTTGAACTGGAAAGTCAGAAATGAATTTTGAATAAAAAAAGATATCATTAGTTAACAAATGCCATTAAAATGAATATTATGAAATTGCAACTTTCTAGAAAATGTAGTTAAACTAAAGAAAAATAAAAACAAGCCATCAAACAGATGTATTTCATGAATTAAATGAATATTACAAATTAATGAAGTATTGCATGGTTTAGGTTTTCTAGTCAACAGTCAAAAACAAAATAAATGAAGTACCAATAATTCCATTTAAAACAAGTATGAGAGGAAAACATGCTATTATGAGCTAAAATAATGTCATATTTTCTGTACATACTATCATTTAACATTCTTTAAGATGTTAAAGAATGTGGATAGAAATAATAATGAATATAGTCATGTTTTCTAATAATTTAAATAGTGTTCATCATATGTCCTCATTCATAAAAGCTTTGTAAACTAATGCAAAAAAGTTACAAAACACTGCAAATTTAGACAGTAAAATTTTTATTTAGTTTTAAGTCTAAATTAGAATACTGTTTTCCATTTAATGTACATGGCTTGCTTAGTTTATGGTAAATCATTGTTGACACCAGATAATGCATTTCTTGCTTATGCAAAATGAACCATGAAATATAACTCAGGCATACTATATAAGTAAAATAAAGTGTTTCTAAAATCCTAATGAAGAAATAGAAAATAAGCCAGTAAAATGTTTTGTTAAATAATGGTAATTACACTAAAAATGTTGAAAATTAGAAAACATCATCACCAGATATAATTTTATGAAGTAGATAACATGTGAATGGAAGTCCACTCTAAAGTTGTGAATGGTGAAGAATTCTGAATTGAAATAAATTAAATTTAAATAAATTTATAGCTCAGTTCCTCAACTATATTAGTCCCATTTCAAGTGCTCATGAACCACAAGAGGCTAATGGCTCCTGGTGACCATAATAGATCATGAAGAGATAATGAGAATTGCCATTCTCACAAAAATTCTTATTCTATAGTGCTCATTATAGGCACATAATTTGTTTCTACTTAAAACAGTTGTCTTAAGAACATTTTGCTATGTTTCATTCACTTTCTACTTTATTTTTTTTAAATTTTATTTTAAAGAGAATTAAACAAAAGAGGGCAGTACAGAGCAGATAAGAACAGGACAACATAGGCAACACAGTACTTTACATTAAGACAACCGCACATCAACAGCAGCTATCACAATATCTCTTACTCTGCTATATTTGAGCATAGTTTCAAACACAATAATATCAAACATAACAAAATAGTATAAAGCCATGCATAGAGTGAAAGGATTACAGGGCTTTCTGAACTGAATAACAGAAAATGATCAATAGGTACTATAATATCTCATTTTCAATAGAAAAATTTTATTTAAATGGTCACACATATTCAAATCCCAATAAGACACAATGTGATAGAACCAATGGTAGTAGAAGAATAGAAGCATGGTAGAACTTCTAAGAAGAATGATATTAAATCAGCAATAGCTGTCATAATGTTTGCTTTCTTCAAAACAGCTGTTCATATCGTCACGCATGATATAGTCAAACAAAACAGAATAAAACCACTCCAACTGATGATTGAAAACATTGAAAGGCTTCAAAGCTATGAGATGGGGACTCATGCTTACCATGAAGTCTTATATACTCTTATCAACTCTCATACTAGGGAGAATATATGGTATTTAACCTTGTGAGTTTGGTTTATTTCACTTAAGAGAATGGTCTCAAGTCATGTCCATTTATTTATAAATATCTCAGTGTGATTAGTCTTTATAGCCGAGTAGTAATTCATTGTATAAAAATGCCACAACTTTTTTATCCATTCCTCAGTTGATGGGCACTTAGGTTCTTTCCAGGATCTGGCTATTACAAATTGTGCTGCTATAAACATGGGTGCACATATACCACTGTGGCATGATGTTTTCAGTTCCTCTGGGAACATACCCAGAAGTGGAATAGATGGGTCTTACCAGATTTTGTGGGATGCAGTGAAAGCAGTCCTAAGAGGAAAATTTATTGCATTGAGTTCCCACATCAGGAAGACAGAACAAACACAAATAAACAACCTGATGCTACAACTCAAACATCTTGAAAAAGAAGAGCAAGCCAAGCCAAAAGCCAAAGGAAGGCAGGAAATTATAATGATCAGAGCAGAAATTAATGCAATAGAGACTAAGAAAATGTACAAAGGATCAATGAATCAAAGAGTTGGTTAGACACATTCCTAGATACATATGAACTACCAAAGCTGGATAAGGAAGATGTAAAACTGCTGAATAACCCAACTTCTATTACTGAAATGGAAAATGTAATTAAGTCCTTGCCTACAAAGAAGAGTCCAGGCCCAGATGGATTCACTGCAAAATTCTACAAGAAATACAAAGAAGACTTAATTCCAACACTCCTGAAACTTTTCAATGAAATTGAAAGGGAAGCAATTCTTCCTAAGTCATTCCTGGAAGCAAATATCACTCTAGTACCAAAACCAGAGAAAGACCCAACTAAAAAAGAGAACTATAGGCCAATCTCCCTAATGAACATAGATGCAAAAATTCTCAATAAAATATTGGCAAACAAGATACAGCAAATCATCAAGAAGATTATACGCCATGACCAAGTAGGATTCATCCCAGGAATGCAGGGATGGTTCAACATACGCAAAACAATAAATGTAATCCACCATATCAATACAGCCAAAAGGAAGAACCACATAATCATCTCTATAGATGCAGACAAAGCTTTTGATAAAGTCCAACACTCATTCATGATAAGAACCTTCCAGAGAATTGGAATAGAAGGTCTTTATCTCAATATGGTAAAGGCCATCTATGACAAACCAACAGCCAGCATCATATTAAATGGTCAAAAACTGAAAGCCTTTACCTTAAAATCAGGCACAAGACAAGACGTCCATTATCACCACTGCTATTCAACATAGTACTGGAAATACTAGCCAGAGCAATAAGACAGGAAAGAGAAATAAAAGGAGTTAAGATAGGAAAAGAGGAAGTTAAATTATCATTATTTGCAGATGACATGATATTCTACATAGAAGACCCCCAAAACTCTATTGAAAGACTCCTAGATATAATAAATACATTCAGCAAGGTAGCTGGATGCAAAGTCAATACTCAAAAATCAATAGCATTTCTATACACTAACAACAAAAGTACTGAGAGGGAAATAAGAGAAACTACACCCTTTACACTAGCATCCAAAAAAATAAAATACTTAGGAAGTAATCTCACGAAAGAAGTAAAAGAGCTATACAGTGAAAATTATAATACCCTGAAAAAGGAAATCGAAGAGGACCTCAGAAAATGGAAAGACATCCCATATTCATGAATAGGAAGAACAAACATTGTATAAATGGTCATTGTCCTAAAATTATTATGCAGATTCAATGCAATCCCAATCAAAATACCACTAACATACCTCATAGATTGAGAGAAATCACTCCTAAAATTCATCTGGAACCAGAAGAGGCCTAGAATAGCAAAGGCAATTCTAAGCAACAAAGGCAAGGCAGGAGGCATCACAATCTCTGACTTGAAATTATACTACAAAGCTACAGTAATAATGTCAGTATGGTACTGGAATAGAAACAGACCAGAGGATCAGTGGAATAGATTGGAAGATACAACCACAACCACAAACTCACTCAACCACCTTATCTTTGATAAAGAGGCCAAACATGTTCGCTGGAAGAATGACAGTCTCTTTAACAAATGGTGCTGGAAAAATTGGCTGTCCATATGCAGAAAACTAAAACTAGACCCATGTCTAGTTTTAGCATACACCATACACTAAACTAAAATCTAAATAGATCAAAGATTTAAATATTAAAACAGAAACACTAAAACTGCTGGAAGACAAAGTAGGTAAAAATCTCAAAGATATAGGGGTATGTAGAGAATTCATGAACAAGAACCAAACTACACAGGAAATACTTCCCAGAATCAATAACTGGGATCACATCTTATTAAAGAGTTTCTGCATGTCAAAAGAGGTTTCCAGCAGAGTGAAAAGAAAACCCACAAATTGGGAAAAAATCTTCATGGACAGTCTCTCAGACAAAGGACTTCTGTCTAGAACTTACAAAGAATTTTTAAAAATCAGACCCTCGAAATTCAAAGACCCAATCCAAAAATGGGCATCTGAAATGAATACACAGTTCTCAGATGAAGAAGTATGAATGGCAAATACATGAAGAAAAGTTTATCATCATTAGTCATTAGAGAAATGCAAATTAAAACCACACTGAGATTCCATCTTACTCCAGAAAGAATGGCCAGGATAGAAAACACTACCAACAACAAGTGCTGGAGAGGCTGTGGGGAAAAAGGAACTCTTCTACACTGTTTGTGGGAGTGTAGACTGGTGCAACCACTGTGGAGGTCAGTCTGGAGATTCCCCATTCACTTTTTAAATTTGCTTCTTTCTGTTGAAATTTTCTTATTATTTTAGGCTTAAAATACAAAGAAGATAGAGATTTGAGGATTTTACCAAATACTTGTCAGCTGGCAGGGGCATCAGCAACACCTTCCCCCACCTGGAGGACTTTGGAGGGGAAGAAGAGTGCAGGTGAACCTTCCCACCTTCCAGGGGAAGCTGGTTGGCCCTGCAAAACCCCAGCAACACAGTAGGGCCCCGGCTGGGGTGCACCCCAAAAACTGGTGAGTGGGAAGCGCGCTGAGTTATGCAGTTTCTAAAGCCCAGCAGAACAGCCTTGCACTGGCCTTGGCCATGCCCCCAGTGTCGGTTTGACACCTCCACAGCCTGCACTTGCCAAACACCTGAGTTCGCCAGCCAGCCACAGAGAAACTCCGCAAGTACCTCTCACAAGATATTAGCCTTGTGGAGCAATTTTGAAAACCTAGGAAAAGAATCTCACGAGAAATTCAACCGGAAAAGCAAGAATGAACAAGAATGGCGGTTAATCCCATAAATCTACTTGTTCTTTGTATTTGCTGGAGCCTTTTAATGCCAAATCGTGTAGAACTGTTGTGTAGAAGTTCGCGGCAGGATAATGCTGCCTCTGTTGAGGCACTAGGTCCAGACTGGGCGCCTTGGTCTGAATGAGTTGGCTGTGCAGTGGAAGAGGCAGGGGAGGGCTGGGGAAGGGGCAATTTTCTTTCTTTTTCTTTCTTTCTTTTTTGGCTTTGCTGTCTGGAATCCTACAATAATGCGGAGCACCCTGACTGGCTCTTGAGTGTTCTCTGTAGTTTTCTCCCAAGGACATCTCTGTGTCACCAAATAATTGGTTCCCTCAACCTAACTAGCAAACTTGTAGCTTCTCACTTCCAGTTGCAGTGCCTTCTGAGCTCAGACTGTGTTTTGTGTCATGGTTGTAACTGCCTCCCCCCCCCCCCGTTATGTATTTCTTGGGTCTTGGGACACTTTTCTTGAATGAATAAATGAAACAACAGTGAGGAGTTATAGGAAGAAACTAGGGTGACTTTTTTTTTCTAAATAAACATTTAAGAAATTTGGAATAATTTTAGGTTTACAGAAAATTTGCCAAGATAGTTCAGAGTTCTCATGAAGTTCACTGTTAATAATTACATCTACACTGGATATTTAAGAATGGGTTCTTTAGTATCATTCGATTCTATTTTAACTTTTGCTTCTTGGTCAGAATTTGGAAACAACTTTGTTGTTAATACAGTTTTGTTATCAGTAGGGTATTGATCTCATTGCAAAAACAAATTATTTTAAAAGTTCTTAACTAATGGACTGTGCTAATGTTGAAATTCAATAAATTTGTAATATCAGTGTGTGTCAGCAAATATTTCTTACCTTGGTATCTGAAAGCAAAATCAGAAGGAAAACTTGCAAAACAGATTTGCAGAATTGTGTTGGATCATTTTGAGAAAGAGTATTCCAGAGAACTTGGAGAGTCACGGAATACAGTAAGGTTAGTATAATTGATCTCTTGGTACTTAAGCTAAAACTATGGAAGAATGTAATACATTTTGGGGGCTGCAGTAAGGATAAAACAGGGGTTCAAAATTGGGTGCCCACTCCCACTGGGCCTGTGGAAAGGAAGAAGTAAAAGGAAATGAATTGAGTCATTGGGTAAGGAAAAGGAAAGAAATAAATTTTTTACAGATACTAAGCAAAAGTTATACCTTTGTTGTGAGCAATTGTTTTCATCCATGAGACAAGCTTGCCCACCAATTTGACAAAAGTAATTATACTGTAACATAAAAATCTTCACAATTTGGGGAACATTTTAGTAGATTCTAAAATTCAGAAGCTAATACAAATCTTTAAAGCCAACACTTATTTATATATTATTTGTATGTTATACTTTAGTAACATCATATTTCTTTGCCATTATGTGCATGATTAGCTATATTTTGAATAAATACTTGCAGGTACATAAAATCTTTAAATGTATTATAAAAATAAACGTTTAATATATAAAAGCAAATGAGAGAAATTTGATGAGTATATTCAGTGAGTTTTGCTGTTAACAGGACTTTTGAGTGCCTGATACAGAACTGTATATACAATGCCCCCCTGGAATAATTAGAAGAAGACATTACTCATGTCTAGTTTGTAAATTGTCTAGTGTAGGGATTTAAACAGAAGGGGATGTCAACTGTGTAAACTGATATAATTTACCAAGTATCATAGAAGTAGGAGTATCATTGCTACGTCTGTGAAAGTCAGAGGATGCAAATGAAGTTAGGAGGAAAAGCCAGGTCTTAGTGACTTGCAGGAATTATCAAGGCAAGGGAAAACATATTCTAGGCTGAGGGAAAAATTCCCTGCTGGGGAAATTGGGAGCAGCAGTTCAACACATCTTTCCAGAGGTCCAAAAACAGTTATATGGCTACAGAAAATATCTGGAACAGGTTTCAGGCAGTAATTTCTCATATGGTTGTCTTTTTCCATCTCTCATGTTAATAAATATTGTTTGAAACAAACATTAAAACTTGGCTAATAAAGATAATAAAGTGTTAGTTGGTTCTGATGTAGATAGAGGGCAAGTTAGGTTATTTAGGAAACTCAGATAGTATGAGAATGTATATAGACTTTTTTCCAGAACAGTTTCAAAATAGGTATTTTGTATCACAAAGCATGATAGGTGAAGTGTATAATAATGAGATTTTAAAATATGTAGAGGTATTTAGGTAGAATATCCAAACATCTTATATGCTTATCACTTGCCGGACAATAGTGACTTAGGGTATTTCCAAACCTATGACATTTGTTTTTCAGTTTTCCCTTGAGGATACTGCATGCAGTTTAACTTGCATGCAGTTAGTTCATTCAGGTAGTGAGCTGCAAAGCTGGAACTTGGACCTGGGTTCCCTGGTTCAACATCTTCCAACTGACCCTTGTTATGTATTGTTTCTCATACCTAAGATGTAATTAGGCAAATGTGGATGATTTAAGAGATTTCATCTATAGATTTTATAGTGATCTGGCTATCCATATATAAATGAATTATTTTTCTAGTTGGTATGCTAAGACAGACTTACAGAGTTATTATTTGACCCTAAACAAAATGAGCAGTGATCCTTGACTCCATTTAATTAGCAGTGCTTTCTGCTTCATCTACCTTTTTGTTGGGTTTCATGGTAATTTAAGTTTTGCATAAACATGTGCTAAATTTGCCATAAGCAAAATAAAATCTTTCTCAGAAAATAGTCTGAACATGGAAAATAGCAGTGGGAAATGAAGGCAGAATTATATACTTTTGTTTCATAGTTATTTATTTTCTTGACATAATGTGCCTGGAGTCTGTTTAGTTTCAGGGGAAATTGGGTTAACCCTCTCCTCATCTATAATTTACTCATTAATTTTAGTTACTTACAGTAATAGGAAAAGATTTAAAATTTGCCTTTCATTTTCCTGTTTTATAATATCCTTTTTTGCTGAGTCAACTTCTGAGAATCCCTTCAAGCTTAAAGTTCATGTGGTTTAGTCATTGCTCTGCTTGTCTATTCCCTTTCAAGTGAGTCCATTCATGGCATGACTTTAAACTTCCATCATTATACTATCATCTGAACTGCAGTCTTTCCCCACACTTAGTCCTATGTTTGTAAGTATTATTTGGCAGCAACACTGAATTTTCATATTCATTAAGCTCAAAAGCATATTAATATTTTTCTCTTCCAAACTTATGTTGTCTTTGCTACTTTCATATTTTATCTCAGCTGAAGATGTTTTAGTTTTTTCCTCTATACCTTAACTACCTTTTAGTGAAAGTACACTTATGATAAAGATTGAATCTCACCCAAAAGTAAGTCTGGCATTTGCCCTCAGTTCCAGGGAGGTGATCATTGGGACCTTGAAATGTACCAGATAAGAGTGTGTTTTTTTTTTTTACCTGGAGTCTTAGGCCACACCTAATAGACTAACAATGTGATTTACACTAACTGGGGCCTATCAACTGCAGATACCAGCTCAACCTCCAGAGAAGCTGGATACTAACAGTGTGCTGTGTGCGCAGTCACACAGGTTGTATTTTTTTTTTTTTTGCTTAAGACTGACTAAGACTGACTTTAATCTGTTTGCTTTTGTTGAAATAAACCATGCCAACATAGTTAATTTTTAATACCTTTCTTTTTTATTTTAAAGAGAATAAAACAAAAGAGGGCAGAACAGAGCAGATCATTACAGAGCAACATAAGCAACACAGCACTTTACAATAATACAACCAGACATTAACAGTAGCTATCAAAATATCACTTTCTCTGTTATAGTTGAACATAGTTTCAAGTACAATAATATCAAACATAACAAAATAGTATAAAACCATTCAAAAGAATGAAAGAATTACAGGACATTCTGAACTGAATAACAGAGAATGATCAAAGGGTACTATAACATCTCAAAGACATGAGAAAAAAGAGGAGCTCAATCTTTGCTGCAGTTGGTACAGGATTTCCAGGGGGGTGGAAACTGAGTCAGTAATGCAATTAATCAGATTTGAAAGATATGAAAATGCAGAACAGGCAGAGACTTAGATTTATTTCCCAATTGGCACTGGGTGAAAATAAATATGAGTTGCACATATTCAGGTAATAACAGTAAGTGCAGAATGTCTTTGTGATATTGGATATGTTTCTCAATGACTATGTTGAAATGATAGAGGAAACAAGAAAACATACCTTTCTTTAAAAATGT